>JANJYP010130969.1:0-26437 GCA_024605115.1 Rastrelliger brachysoma | reverse complement strand
GTACTAATATTGTCACAAGCCAAAAACAGAGCTTGTGTCTGTGTGAATTAAAGCCGTAAATGTCATTGCAGTTTTGGAGGCCCGTGTTTGACTAGTCAGTGACACTCAGTACTATAAACTACATGTTAATAATTCTTGGACTGTGTCCTATCTCAGAAGTAGAGACTTCTTGGCATGATGTATCCTACAGTCATAATATTTCAGGAACGTTGATATTCATGGAAACAAAAGTAGTCCAACAGTTAAACAGTTAAAGATTTAGCCAAAAGAAAATATGAGGAATATTATAAAAGGAAAAAAGGATCAAAACAAAGGTCAGTTTATTAAAGACAATTATGTTGAAGCAAGTATTAAATTAGACATTCATGTACTGATTTAAAAGATGATACATTTTAGTCCCTCTGCCTAACTGAAGAGCTACAAGACAAAGATTTTCAGGTGCGTGTAGTTTTAGTGTCAACCAGCATTGTACTACATTGTTGCCTTGTTTCAGTGGGTTTATTATTATTCAGATCAGTTTCCCAATATCCACATATTATTTTTTTCAAATTGATTTGTTTGGGCATGTTTATTACATAGCAGTACATCCGCAACATTAGAGCAATGACAGGAAAAGAGGAGAGGGAGAGATGGGGAAACAACCCACAGTGAAGGTCCAGTGCTAGTGTTGAACCATGGATGTTGCAGTTATGAAACCTGCGTTAGGGGTTCAGTTGTTTTCTCCAAAAGGTGTTGGACTCAGAATTATTAAGCTTATACAGTCAGTTCATAATATCCCTCCTGCTGCAATGCACCAATCAAAACACATGGCAATAATTCCCTAATTGCCAATTTTATCTGTGTACAAGCTACAAGGACATTGGTTTTAGATGCTTCTCATCAAATTTTGTAATTATACAGTACATAGTGACTTCTATTAGCTAGCCATAATGTGAAAAATTTAAACATGCTTGCCCGTTATGGAGTAGGACTCAATCCTGCAAGCATTATTGTTTATCCTCAGGCTTTATGTAACACACAAGGAAATGGCTCAATGAGTAATATTTACACCATTATTATGGTGATGACATATTTGATTGATGCTACCAAACATCATACACACAATATGTGCATCATTCAAGAGTGAGACATTCAGCAGAAGCCTAAAGTTTAAAGCTGTTCCATTGTGTTGCGTGCCCGAGACTGGAATGAGTACAGATCTAGTCTAATAACCTGATGCATTATTTAGAGCTTTCTCAGTACTACTGTGCATTTAGTGTAATGGTCTGTCAAGGCTGAATGGGATCACTGAGGACTGACTTCACTGATCAGCTGATGATGTAGTAAGGTAAATGAGTGTTTTCCCTGTTGGCCCTTTGTGAGTGATGAGTGAAAATGCCTGCTTGGATTAGTTTGCCTACATGCACCAACACATATTATGCTCTATGTAGCTAACATGTTACACCTGCTGAAAGATTTAGTGTGTTTTAACCAGTTACAGATACTGCACTTTCTTTTTGGCTTATAACATTCATGTTTTGACTATGTGTCACCTTTCAAAATGTCAGCAGATAACCAGAAGACCTCATTTTAACACTGTATATGTCATAGGCCAGGCATAATTTAGTGGGTTTTTGGGAAGACACGTTACATTACTTACCATTACTTCCGTGTCATGGCCAGCTTCTACAACTATTCAGTCTACAAAACATTTTTGATAATGGGCATCTCAGAAGTTGCGAACCAGTGCTTTGAGCATTTTAAAACTGGAGGCTTCAAGTTTTCATTGTTCTTGTTCCTAAGATTTTAGGCTATCAGACAAAATAAGTATATTGAAAACAGCACCATGGTCTCTGACAAATTGTGAATGCATTTTTATACATTTTTTCCTAACATTTCATAACTATTAATAGGGAAAATAATTAGGAGCTCTACTCTAGGTCTTACATAAATTACATATTTTTCTATGAAATTTATTTTATTAAAGAACTGTTGACACTGATAACACTAATGCTTCTGAGGTTGACCCAGGAAGTCACCTGCTGCTAAACATATTTTTTGTAAATACCAAATGTAGAAAAGAGTATTTTAACTAGTTGGGATTATTAAGTTTGCAGTGGAAATCTCCTGTTAAATTGTGTGTCTTATAATGTTGGTGTTTAGAAAGAGAGACAACAACAAGAAGCCTCAGAGTCTTGGCCAACAGGGTAGCAACTCACATTAGCAGCACATGCTAAAATGAGTGTGAATTCTTGAAATATAAAACCTGTGTCCATTCATATTACAGCACCTGGACGGCAAGTGTTACTATACAGGAAATTGCCTTGAGGCTTCTCTTGATGTGACCATCGATAAACTCAACTGTGACATTGTCACATTTGATTTATTATGAGTGATAATTTACTTTTTCTTCCACAATGTAATTATTCAGAAAGTCACCTGCTGTTAAACGTGCAGTCCATGTAGCCTGGTATGTCATTCTTTATGACCTTTGACTCACTATGTGTACTTAACCTCTACTCTTGAAAAGATGAGAGATGTGTGAAAGAGAGAAAGAAACAAGTTCTGCACTGAGACAATCGAGGAAAACAAGAGTTTAGGACACACCCTTGCCTATTCTGTCACTAGAGGTTAGTTGGTCATCATAACAAGACAAAATAGCGCTCACAGAAACTGCAGAGTTAACGTTTCATACTTAAAAAATCAATTAAAAATATTGTAATTGTTGGGCTTAGCAGTGTAGATTTAATCTGCTACATGTGTTTTTTCCTCTTCTGTGTAATGTAAAATGTGTTTCCTTTTCATCAACTGGCCAGCACTCATGGCTTCAGGAACACAGTGATGTGTCCGAGCAGTCTGAAGTGTTTTCCCATCAACCTACAAGTTTCTCTGTGGTCTGTTGTTTATCAGAGTTCTGTTCAACCCATATGCTGAATTCCCTCCACAAATATTTGCTGTTAGTAGCTGCTACTTCCAGTTGTGTGTAGGCTTACTGTTTCACTGTACCGTAACCTCGTCGTATCAGATGTTCCTGGTCAGAGCATGTGGTGCCATGATCCAAGACGTCAACATGCTGTAAATGCTTGAGCTACTGCTGTCCATGATGCCTGCAGCAGTAAGGCAATGACTGGATGCTCTGTTTGCTTTCTTCTTTTGACCTTTGGTTTGAATAAGAACTAAAAGTCCTGTTAATAGAATTGGTCAGGAATACAATTTTGTTTAAAGGCAGACTGTGAGTTTTTGCATTTACACAAGGACTTAGAGATTGTTTTTATTTTTGTTCTTGTTTTTTTTTTTTAATTAGAAATGAATGATGGAGTGATCTGTCAGAACATTTTCAATTATTCAGTAAGGCTTTTACCTCTCTGGCTGTTGATTTGCGAGTTTGTTGAGGTTTGTATCGGTTTAGTTACACACTGTTCCCTCCCCTCTTCTCTCCATCTCCTCCATCATTTGCTTCGCTTTCGCTCTGCAGTGGAAGCAAAGAAAACAGTAAGAAAGGAGCTTTGTGAAAAGGACAGTGATTGTTTGTTTATGAGGATGCTAGCCTTGTGGTGACATGCCTTTTTTCTCCCTCTCACGAGGATGTTAAGTGAAATAGATACTCAGAGCACTATGTAATCAAATGTAACCCAGATCTAGCATTTTGGAGTGGAACAAGGGTTTTTCCCACTTGATTCATATTGCTCCAACTCCTAGCCCCAGGGCAAGTTCACCTCCAAAGGGTAGACTGTGGACTTAAGTGTCTCCTGCAGGAAGGGACACGGTTGGTTGGCATGGAGTGAGGTGACAGGAAATGTGTCTGTCTTGGTGTAGGGTTAAAAAAAAAAAAAAAAAAAAAAAAAACTAAATAAGATAAAAACAGATGTCAGTTGAAACATGATCGCTTTATTTAAAAAAATAATAATAATAATTTTTGTCTTGATATCGAGTGCAACACAGAAAATGAAAAAATATTATTATTTAAGAAAATATGCTTAATTGTTCATTGGAAGTTAGAAATTGGCAACCTAATTCTTTTTTTTCTCTCTTTTTTCCTTTTGGATAACAAGGAGTTGGTTTCATCTTTTTTCTCCCTCCTGTTTTTCTTCTTTCATTTCCTCGCTCATCTGTTTAGTGATGGAGCCCACGGTTGTGAGTACGTCCACTCTGACCCCTGATGAGTTTGATAGGAACATACCTCGGATCTGCGGCGTGTGTGGTGACAAAGCCACCGGCTTCCACTTTAACGCCATGACCTGTGAGGGTTGCAAGGGTTTTTTCAGGTATGCTAACACATGCACCAATGCGTTAAGTTAAAAGCAGTCAGAAGTAAATTGGCACATTTTGTTCACACAAATATGTACATATGCTTTCTATGCCTTATTTGGCCAGCACACCAGCTCATACCACCATGATGGAAATAAAAAGATGCAGATTGGCTAAGTTATGGACACATACATACATATGTACACACAGGTCTGCATACTTGCATATGTACCCACCTACACATTCACACATGAAATGTAATTGCCACCCACAGTTGCATAAGAGAACAAAAACTATGGTCAGCATTCATGTTCATACTAATGCCCAGCAGCAGGTAGACCGTTTGAAACTATAGTTAATGCCTCTGCTACTGTCTGTTCATCAATGCACAAATGAGTTTCCAATTTCACTAAAGACAAAACTAGAGCAAGTCATTACTTGGTGAGTTTGTGTGTATTTTATGTATTCTTCCATTTGCGCCTGTCCCTCTCAGCAGTGTATTTAAAAAGGGGAGGATGAAATAGACGGATGTTTAGTAATCTCCTTCCTCGTCCCTAAGGTGGCCCTTGTTTGAACTCTCACTAAGCATGTGTGTCTGTGTTTTTCCTCACGACTGTGTATAAACCTTCATACATACATGTCCATCACTGACTAAATCATTACATTTGCGTCACCTTTTGGCAAAGTTTATCTTCTACCCCTGGATTCCTTGGCACACATCCATAGTTTTGCTGTTTCAGCCAACCCCAGACTTGAAGGACAAAAATATTTATCCAGTTCTAACAAGATTATTATTTGTGCAAAACACTGTCAAAAGTGCACTGCTGCATCTAAATTCACATCCTTTGCACAAAGCTCTATTGTCAACATAGATACAAACGTTCCGACACACAAATCAAGTGATAAGTATATTCTTAATAAGAAATTAGATTAGGATTAGGAATTTGTTTTTATGTTACAGCAAGTCTTAAAGTCTTGTGTTATATAAACTGAAATATCTGTATATTGTAACAAACTGAAATGTGTATAATTTATTTAGGCGCAGTATGAAGCGCAAGGCATCCTTCACGTGTCCCTTTAATGGCAGTTGCACCATCACCAAGGACAACAGGCGCCACTGCCAGGCATGCCGGCTCAAACGCTGTGTGGACATTGGCATGATGAAAGAGTGTAAGTATGACAGGTGACCCATATGTCATCAGGGCATCACTCTAATCGTACACCACGTGGTTTACTGTATCTATTTAAGGCTGTTCCATCCCAGTATTTCCCTTTTATATGTAGTATTCTGAGAATAATTTATTCTGTTAATTATTATGAAATACTTGGATTGGATAACTTGGCTAGCTGTTTTTGTAGCTGATCAACATTGCAGAATATAGAGCAACACAGGTCCCTGGGCTAACCCAAGGTCATCATCTCACTAAAACAATTTAGACATTGTTAAAATATGTATATATTACACACAGAAATGTTAAAGAAAACTCAATGTTTTTTTTTTCTTGGATGGATACTAAAATTTACACAACTGCTGTTTGCAGTTTTGGGGGCCTACTGTCCTTCTTGTAAATATTATGTAATATTTGGACTGAGGTCACGTATCCCTGGGTCTTTGCCCCCATTAGAGTGTTTACATGTTCTATTTGAACTAGTGGAACCTCCCCACATTGTATACAGTAAGTATACTCCATCTGAAGTTTAAACACCTGCTGTTATGTACAATCTAGCGAGGCCTCTACTTTCTACACAGTTTTGTTTATTTTCATTGTCTGTAAATAGCATGTACATCTTTCTTGTTTTCTCCTGATATCCGGATATTGTCCACAGGTCTCTTTTAAGCAAAGGCCACCCATTTCCAGCTGAATGCCCCCCCCCTCCTTAAGTGTTTCTGGGAATACTACAAGAATAGTGGCAGCAATACTGCGATTTACTGTGCATGAACAGGAGCCAGTGGCATGCACTTCTGTTGCCGCTGCTGTTGCAAAAACAGCAGCATGTTGTTGAGATCCAACTCTCTCTCACTCTCTCGCTCTCTGTCTGTGAGCTAATTCAGTGGCTACAACAACAAGGAGCGAACAGAACAAAGACAATGCATTCAGTTGTTCAGTGCAGCAGGGGTCTCCATATGGGCCGGTCCCCTCCCATTCTCTTCCTCCAGAGAATAACAACCCCACCACCACCACCCTGCACTGCATTGACATAGCTGTCATCACAATGTAAAACATCAGTACATACTGAAAAACTTCACAAACTGTGTTCCCTCAGGTAGTTGTGATTGTACACCTGAATCCTGTTATTCTGACAATCACTAACTCTCTCTTTACCCCTCTTTACCCCATGTGTTTTCTATTGTTATATTAATTAATTTTTTTAAGCATAAAATCTATGAATTTTTTTGTACCTCCCTCCCCCAGTCATTCTGACAGATGAAGAAGTGCAGAGGAAGAAGGACCTGATTCAACGGAGAAAGGATGAGGAGGCACAGCGCGAAGCGGAGAGGGAGGCACGGCGACCCCGGCTATCTGAGGAGCAGAGTCAAGTCATCGCCACGTTGGTGGAGGCGCACCACAAAACATATGATGACTCCTACTCTGACTTCTGCCGCTTTAGGGTTTGTTTTTGTTGCAATGCTTGATGCCACAATTAACATTATTCATCTTAATTTATTTCAAACATATTTCACTACTATCATTTTCACAACGATGACCAAATCAATGAGTAGCTTGTTGTAGACAAAAACAGAGAGAGAGAGCTGATGTTGATAGTGATAGTGTAAAGATAGGTGTTTCAGTTTTGTTTTGACCAGTATCCACAAAAACACTACCTTAGGTTTACTGTTTTTTTTCTTCTGTGGTCCAATGAAATAACAATATTGACTTTAAATCACAATGTTACCCTGTAATACAATATATAGCTTTCTCAATATTTACTTAAGACATTTCATTTGTGGTGCAGTGCATTTACATCCTGTCAACAAATCCTATTTTTTTTAATGTGTATTATTATTTTTATTATAGTTTGCGCATTTTATTATTTTATAATACAGCTCATGAACAATGTCTTAAACCCCAAGACCACTAGGGCTATTCTTGATTAACTCTCATCAGTCTTCTGTGTTTTCATATCAATGAAGAGTGTAAAAAAGGTAATTTTGCTGTATAAATCTAAAATATTTTCTGGGTTCTCCCCATGTGCCCTTTTCTCCTGTTTAGCCTCCTGTGCGTGAAGGCCCAGTGACACGTAGTGCCAGCAGAGCTGCCTCTCTCCACTCTCTATCTGATGCTTCCTCTGACTCTTTCAGTCACTCTCCAGGTAAGAAATACACACTGTGAAGTCTTAGTTGGTGGCTTCACTAAAATATAACTGACTTATTAATGAAAAACACCTTAATTTGCATTAGAAAGTTGAACTGTCACACAATTCAAAGAGAATAAGAAAACAACTGTTGGTGCTGCTTTACACAGTGAATAACCTGTACCCTGTAGACACCTGACTACCAGTAAACATCAGTTCATTAATGCATCCGTCACTAATGGAGTGAACATAGCAAGACTCAGCAGTCATGTGGCTTATCACCATCTATCAACAGAGACAAATTATTTATATAACCCCAGCTAGTTTTACATGCTTCACATGAACTGATATGTACACATACAGTAATCTAGGCTTTTCTCATTTCTGACCTGACACTTTTTCATATTGTCTCATCAACAAAACCCTCTATCCACTGCATTTTTCAGATTTCTCCCTTTTCAGTCAGCACAGAGCACTTGTTTTCATGACAGAATACTGTGACATTGTGTGACACAATTTGTATAAACACTTAATTTTCCCTTGTTCCCACTGCAGAGTCAGTTGACACCAAAATGAACTTCAACAACCTGCTGATGATGTACCAGGAGCAGGGCAGCAGCCCTGACTCCAGTGAGGAGGAGGGCTCCAGCTTCTCCATGTTACCTCACTTGGCTGATCTGGTCTCCTATAGCATCCAGAAGGTTATTGGCTTTGCCAAGATGATCCCTGGGTTCAGGTGTGTTTGTGTGTATGCATGTGCGTGTAGAGCATCTTTTGTCTTTCTGTCAGAGTTGTCAGTGTGTCACTTCGCATTAGTTGTTGATAACTGATGCTGACCATAAAAAACATGCCTTGTCTGGAAAATTAGATTCCTAGGCCTATAAGCTAGCACGTAGGATGGCAAGAAATAAGTTGGTCAGCACAAATAATTCCAATGCAGTAATTACATGTTACCAGCTCTGTGTCCTTGTTATACAAGTTTCCAATCTGCAGTTGATGGTTGATTTTCACTTCTTGTTTACTAATCTATTAAAACACACAGCTGACAACACTATGAAAGATAGACACATATTATTCTCTGTATTTCAGTCTATGCAGAGGACATTCTGTTGCATTTAATTTCTTTGTTGAATTTGTTTTCAAAATAGTCCTACTTATGTAACCCAAAGATGCAAACTCCTCACCTTCTGACAAAATTTGTGATCAATACACTAAAGCAGGAATGGTTATCACCTGATTAGATGCATAATTAGTTATTCTTTTACTTAGTTCTGAGCTGGATGTACTTGTAATGATATTTTAATAATATAGTTAAAATAATAATTATAGTAAACAAAGTCAAATGTTTTAATATAAGTTGGCCCTTTGGACAAAAGCCTTTTCATTTTCCCAGAATGAAAACCACATTTCCCATGATCACCCAGCCCGTGTGACAAAGATCTTGGCTAATGTGTGCCTCAGCTTAGGAAGTGAATGAAAAAAAGACTGCTTATTTTTAGAACAATTTTTTTTGCACACAGCTGTTTACAGGATACATAGTGATGAGCTAATGCATCCATTTGTGCTTATATAAGATTATTAACTGTAATATGACAATGGAGCAAAGTAAACTTTCTTTTAGTGCAGTTCATACACCTGTTTAGCTGCATTCACACCAAATCTGTCAATGCAGCAACTTCCTGCAGGGTGTGAGTGTGTTTATTTGTGCTTTAGAACATAAGCACTGTGAAACAATCGCACAACAATGTTTTATTTCACTGATTCACTGCTTTGTCCTCACTACACTGCTCGCTGTCTTCATTCACTCTCTCACTCACTCAACCACTGCTTCTCTCTCTCTCTCTCTCTCTCTCTCTCTCTCTCTCTCTCTCTCTCTCTCTCTCTCTCTCTCTCTCTCAAATCATTTTTCTCATATCACAGCAGGGTTTCCCACAGAAAATCAGTTAGTCAAAGTGGTGGTGGGGGGCATGGGGGGTTTATGTTTATTATGTAGATGTTCTTATTATAAACTGAAGGCACCTGTCACCTATTCCACCAGAGATATTTTGCTGTCATTGTGGGTCTGTCATATTCATTACTGGCTACAACACTAACACCAAGTGTCAAAATTAATGTAAGGCAGAGGTGTTAAAGTCCTCACATTCTGTACTTAAGTGGATACTTATGTAAAAAAAAAAAATGCTCCGGTGAAAGTAGAAGTACTGATTCAACTCCTTTACTGAAGTAGTAAGGAAGTGCAGAATCTAAATTGTACTTAAATGCAAAAGGGGGCTTCTTTGCTCTGGGCTCCCCTGATTCTAGGATTGCCCCTGCTGCCTGTAACATGTTGTTTTTTTCCAGTGACTCACTTGCTGTCACAGGTTGCTGTTATAAACCCCTGTTAACTGTGCACAGTGCGCAGCATACATGTTCATGTGTCAGGAGTCTTACTTTTCCTGCTCTGTCTGCACATTGTTTTCCTCACTCACTCACTCACTCACTCACTCACTCACTCACTCACTCACTCACTCACACACACACACACACACACACACACACACACACACATGCTTCCTCTCGTGCGCGCTCTACATGATCAATTATACACACGCAATCGCGATCCAGCCTTATTTTGCTGTGGATGCAGTAAAGAATTTTTTTTTTTTTCCAGGGTCATGTAGTCAAGGTAGGGGGCAGTTTTTGTTAAGGTGGCCTCCCTAACAATAAAGCGCTGTGGGAAACCCTGCACAGGAAATCTGACCTGGTGACAGGCATTAGAGTAACTACATAGAAATAGCCAGACTTCTCATTTGATTATCCAGGCTATATAGAGGCATCAAGACACTGATTTGTTGTGGCCATCTGAAAGTTCCTCATGGTAACTTATTGAAGCTACACAGGTTACTCTTTTTGTTTTTGTCTTCAGCTCATGTCTGTTGGCTCCTTTTTGTGTGTCATGTAGGATTATTTTACTCCACAATAGCTGTTCAAATTAATTTGCAGGCAGAAGCATATATATAAAGTATCTATAAATGAGCATGTAAAGTAAATATCTTAATACTTGTGGCAGGTTTTCTCCATCCACACAATGTTCTCACCTTTTTTACCCCTTACTTCAGGGTTCATACGGGTGTTTGAAATCCTTGAAAATGCTTGCATTTCAGTGTTGTTTTCAAGGTATGGATAGTGCTTGAATTTTAGTGCTTGAAAGTGCTTGCTATTATAGCGTAACTGTCTTTCACGAAAATTGAGATCAGACTGAATAGTTTGCTTATTACACAGAAATCAGTAAGAGAGCTGTATGACTTTTTGGCGAGGGCTCCACTGAACTTCTCTGCTCCTCACTGCGACCTGTCAGTGTGTTCTTATGTGTAACCTCGCCTCTCCAAGAGCAAGAGACAGCAGCAGATAACAAAATGTCCAGAGGTTGAAGTTATAACCAGCATTGGCTCTAAAATTGCAATTACAAACAGTGGTTACAATGATGACCAAATCAATGAGTAGCATCATGCAAAGTCTGCAGAAAAGATTTGTGCAATGGGAGAATCAGCACTTTCTAGTCACATGAAAGGTAAGTTCCATGTGATGTAAAGTGTAACTTGGTCAGTGCTGTACATTAATACTTTGTTTATGCTAACCGCTAGCTATACTGTATCTGTGGTCGGTTGTTTGGCTGCACTTTATAAAAAAAAAAAAAAAAAAAAGCTGATTGTCTCAGCACCACTCAGCTGAGCACAATAGATGTGGCACCGCCCAGCTGTAGCAGTCTATGGGCCTGATTTACTAAGATGCCAAGTAAAGGAACTAAATTGTGTGCACAGTGCATTTGCATGCTTAGTTTGTGTGTGATCTAAGAATGAAAACAGGTGCAACAGGGTGTAGACAGCAGTATTTAAATGACGATAATGAATATGTTGGGTTATAGCAACAACGTCAGTCCCCATTACGTTAGATAGTTACTGTTGGTTGGGGGGGGGGGGGGGAAACACTGAGATGTGTATTTTACGCCAGCGATAAGGTGCTGGATATTTCTGAAAATTAACTCTTAAAAGTGCTTGAAAAGTAGTTGAATTTGACCTTGTAAAATGTGTACGAGCTCTGTACTACTTGGCAACTCTGTGAACATACCTGAATATAGGTATACTGACAGAACTTCTAGTAGCTATTTACATTTATTCATTATTTGCATGTCTCCTAGTGACTCTTTACCTAAATATGCATTGAAGACTTTGTACACTGACTTGTTTTTCTGCCTGATGAGTCAATACTGTGCCACAGTTATGCTGCTGGTCTAAAGGCCATAGATTACTGATAGACTGTATATCACAGGTAGCTAATGGAAAATCTTCATCATGAGAACAGTGTTTGTTTTGTTATTCCTTTAGTGGATGAGGTTATTCATTTGCCATGGTTATTTGTGTGAAGTTCAGCACTTAAGTATGTTAGTAGGTGATTGCCTAACCTCAGGAAAAGACACTGCTGTAGTGTTCAGCAATCACCCATCTGTCTCACATTGCAACCTCACGTTGATGTTATGAATATACACATTTACATGACAAACCACCTCCAGAAAATGTCAAAAAAGTTTGACTTGTCCACAGCAAACATTAATAAATAGTAATATCTATCCCCTGACAGATTCACCCTGAAGAGTGAAATAGAATTGAAAAAATGCTTGTGGAGGACAGATGCAAGCACATTATATGTGGTTGTAAAGGGGTAATTTCAGTTGCTGGCTGGAGCTTTGTATTGTTTCTTTCCCACTTTATGAACATGGCAACTGCAAGCCTTGCAGCATGTTTGTGTCTCAGTGTATTGACAGGGAGAAATGCTCTCTGGGGTCACCCCACAGTGGAGGCTAAAACGAGTCGGGGCCTGTATTTCCTGAAAGTTGTCATTCCCACTGGTAGCGAGTGATGGACGTGGTTGGATTACCTTTGGAATGTTAGTCCACTTATGATCTTCCCTCTTAAGCCCTGAAAAACACCCCAGACCTCCCCCAAAGATTAGAAGGTTTCAGCTTATGTCTGCTGCTGGTTCAGTAGTTTCACTTCATAAACATTTAAATACATTTCATTTCATTACGAGATGCAGGATTTTAGCTGACAGTGATGATACTTAAAACATTAGGTGCAGAAATGTATGAGATGAGTTTTGTTTATACAGTAACTGATTGAAGCAGAAGAAAGTAACCATAACTTTACATTTGGATGCTGTTTTTTTTTTCTTTTTTTCCTGCACGACATATACCTGATAAAATGTGACTGACTTTGAACTTAGTCAGTAAATTATTGATAAGCAGAAGCCTGTGAAATGAAATATACAACCTAGCAACTGACAAGTTCAGATATAAAGACACACACACACTCACACACACACAGACACACAAAGTGTAATGGAGAACACTGAGGGGGCACGTGTTTGCGTCTTTCCTTGTTGTTTACCAGTGGCTGCACAATTTTCCTGTAATGTTTAACATTATCAACACTAAATTATTGAGGTGATTTGAGTGAAGAGTTGGTTGTTTGATATAAGAGTTTACTGTTCGTGGCACAATAACATATGAGGCGATTTCTTCTCTGCAGGGAGTTGACTGCAGAGGACCAGATTGCCCTGCTCAAGTCCAGCGCCATAGAGGTGATCATGCTGCGCTCAAATCAGAGCTTCAACCTGGAAGACATGTCCTGGAGCTGTGGTGCGCCTGACTTTAAATACCAGATCAGTGATGTCACTAAAGGTCAGTCTAAATGCTGCCACATGTACTGTGACTGCTACACAGTTTTTTCTCAGCTGACAGTTAAAGAAAAGACATGCATGTTACACATTAACAATTCTACTCTGAGCTCAAAGTAAGCAGCCTGGCATTAAGTAGATGACTGGATCTTAAAGGAATACTATGTAGGAAATGTACAGCAAGTAATCCTAAAATCACTCAATATGTGACCAGAGACTACGTAATCGTGTTAATTTGAAATACTGATCTGACAACAATAGCACAGCCAGGATATTTGCATGTAAAAATTTGATTTGCAGCCCACAAATCATGTTATGTTTTGGTTTTGTGTTTCGGCCTGTTACGCCACCTACAGCTCTCTCCCAATCAAAGCATCAGTGGTATTTCAGCTGCCAGTTAAGCTACTACTGAGCTGCAGCTACAGCTGGGGAAGTCATCTCCAACTGATATTATGATAAAAATAAAAATCAGTTATTATGATCATATTTCTTTGACATCATATGGGAGAAAAAAGCAGCATGTCACTCTGTCATCTGATGTACCACCTCCTGTTGTGGTTATATAGTTTGCTTGAGCTTATCCAACAGTCAAAAAGTGGAGGAGAAAACACATCTATGGCATGAAGACACACACAGGCAGAGCATCGGAGTGTTAAGTAAAATAATAACCTGCAGATCACTTGAGTTGAAGTGAACGCTCGTAGTTAATGTGAATCAGGATAAAAAGCTATAGAAACATGAACACATAGGAGATATTTTACTATGATAACAGATGTAGATGTACTGCTTCTGCAGGTCTAACATGTTTTATAGAGGCACCATGATCTATACTTTGAGAAAGGTTGAGCAGAGGTTAGTGTATGGCTATCTGGCAACCCAGGTTTCAGGGGGACAGGGGAGGAGAAACAATGCACTCTAGTGTTTTGATTTTGACCGCAGCAACAATTTTGGCTACAGTCCTACATACAGCTACTTTAAGGGTGGGAGAGTAGATAAGTTACTGGTCATGGCCTGTACACACCCATTGGCAAAGGATGTTAATGCAGATATTTCTGCAAAAAACAATCCTACATAACCACAAAGGCAGAAGCCCCCCTGTGGACATGACCTTCATTTGCCTTTCAAACAAAATCCCTTTTCTGGGATCAACAGAAGAATGTCAGTCCTGACCTGCTCAGTGCACAAAACAAGCACTGTTGGGCCGGGAGACGCAGCACTGTTGTGCTCTTCTTAAATTGTCACTTGTATAGTTGACCTGAACCTGACAATGGGAGAAAAACAGATTGGTTTTCTCATGTAGACACACTGTATGTTGTAGTATATGATCTTTAACTCTCTTCAACATCCCATTTTACTTTTAAACACCTTATTTTGTTTTTTTTCTTTTCCATAAGTTTTTTTTAACTAAACTTTTTCAAACTAAATCTTTAAAATGCATTAGGGTTTTATTCAAATTGTCAAAAGTAAGCCCATTGCATAAAAATAAAAGTGCAGAAAATGTAGAAATAAGAAAAATATTTTTGATTAGAAAATAATTGAATAAATAACTAGAAAGATTCATCTGATAAAGCATTTCGTTTGAGGTTCAATACACAGCTCCAGCCTTAAGAAATTCCCAAGTTTATAGTGTCTTGTGATTACGTGTGAGACAGACAAAATCCTCACCAGAGATGACTCCAACAGTCACAATGAAATATTAATGAGTAAAAGGGATGGTAACATTCCCCAGAGGGCCTTCTTCTCTGATGTAGAATAGAGCTGGTTGTCTACGCTTGCACAGACAGTAATGATGTGTTGTATCTTGTATAGCGGGCCACACTCTGGAGCTGTTGGAGCCACTGGTGAAGTTCCAGGTGGGCCTGAAGAAGCTCAACCTGCACGAGGAGGAACATGTGCTGCTGATGGCCATCTGCTTGCTTTCTCCAGGTACTGTAAGCCTGACTGTGGAGGAGGGGACATGTAGAGGTTCATCATAAATTGTTTATGAGTGATCTGATTTGCCTCTTTTTTTGCCAGACAATAAGAGAATTTTTATTTATTTATTTATTTTGGTGAATGATCAACTAAAGCATTTTGATTAGAGAATATTTGAAAGATTACTGCTGTGTGCCAATTAGCATGAATCACATTGAAGCGCAAGTCTAAGCTGCTTGAAGGGTCTCATGTCTCGTGTGAGTTAGCGTGTTCAAACACACATTCATGCATATAGTATGCATTTGAAGGCCATATAGCACATATATTATACATGTATAGTCATGCAAGCAGGCATTTGTAACTATGTGGATATTTTGCATCCCTTTGTGTATGACGCACTTCATTAACATTGCATAGATGTGCCCTCCTAGTTCTAAAATTAGACAAGCACCTGACCAGAATAGGTAGAAATACAATAATGTGAATAATGTGTGTTATGTTAATTTATATAATAAACTCAGACATTGTAATCCTCAGCTTACCAACAATATTTCAATTTTAATGAGAGCTTTCTGCTGCTCCATAATTAGCGTAATAATCACAAATATCTCAAGACACCAACCACCGCTCTCTCCTCCTCTCCTGCAGACCGCCCAGGTGTGCAGGACCACGCACGGATTGAAGCCCTTCAAGACCGACTGTCAGAGACCCTACAGGCCTACATTCGGCTTCACCACCCAGGAGGACGACTGCTCTACGCTAAGATGATCCAGAAGCTGGCTGATCTGCGCAGCCTTAACGAGGAGCACTCCAAGCAGTACCGCTCACTCTCCTTCCAGCCGGAGCACAGCATGCAGCTCACCCCGCTGGTGTTGGAGGTGTTCGGCAGCGAAGTCTCCTAGGGGGCCGCCTCTGAACCTCAGCGGTGGAGAGGAAGCTAAATACAAGTCCCCCGGGGGTAAAAAAAAAAAATGGAGGGAGGGAGTTGAGGATGTGCTGGATGGACTAAACGCAGGTGTGGAGTATGAAGCAAATGGAAGAAAGAAAGTGGTGTGCGTGTTTGTGTGTATGTGAGTGCGAGTGTGCGTCTTTGTGTATGTGTCATGTTTAAAGAAGTCTATCTTGGCAAAAAAGCCAAGGTCATATGGAGAGCAAGCAGATGTTAAGAGACACAGTAAACAAGGGAACTTCATATAATACAGATTAAACTATACATACGATGTCTGCCTATATACAGTGTTTTTGTCTGTATTTAAATCAACCAACAGCTGCTTCAAATGCCTGGACATTTTGTGTGTGTACGTGTCGTGCACACACCCACACAACAAGCATACTCAGTTATTCATTTAGCCATTCAGTTGAGCTACCTCTTGGTTTTACTGGGGTTGTTTTATATTTACATCACCTATGTGAAACAGTAACTTTTACACAGAACAATTTAGATACAGCAAAGATTACATTTCAGTTTTATCAGTGCAAAAGCAGTGCCTGCACATTACCTTAAATGTTTGATGTTTCAGAATATTTTATTATCATTGTTATGGGTTTTTTTGTTGTTGTTTTTTGTTTGTTTGTTTCATCTGCTTCTCTCCAAGGCAGCCTATGTATAAGACTGTGTATATGATTCAAACACATGCCTTTCACCTTTCACCAAAGGTATGGTCAACTCTCTCAAAAGCTTCCAGTACCTAAAAAAAAAAAAAAACCCTTGCTGCTCCGTGGCTTTTCTTCACGCATGCAGCCAATCGACATGCTAGCAAAGTTGTCTGATTAGCCTCACAACCTATGAAGGAAAACTGTCATTATTTAGGTTTATAATGCAGAGTACAGAATATTTAGTCTTTGATTTTTGGGGTGCCTGGTTTTGAGGTGAGAATTAGCCACTAAATGTGTTAGCTACTTTTACACTGCTAACTGTCAATCAAACCAAGCCCACATTATGGCTTGTTGCTCTTTTTTCGTAATTGTTTTTCCTTCTTCTCTCTCTCTTTTTTAATTGTTTCCCTGTAAATAGTTCATTGCTACCACATGTATCCTAAGCACTGTTATACCACCTTTTACTCAAGCCTATGTATTGCTATACAGTATCTATATTATCACAGATTTTAAAGGGCTAAAATGCCAAATCTAACTGGAATAGTAAATCAAGGCCAAAGCAAGAGGCCTGACTTGTTTAATATATAGCTGCATACCATACTTGGAATTGGCATAGATATGGATGTAATTGCAATGGATGCTTTGTTGTTGTTTTTTTTTGTTTTGTTTTTTGGGTTTTTTTAAATGTCATTTCACCTTTTAAAAACAATTCCATGAATTGTTCCACCTCAGTATACAGTGAGCTCGGTGGGTGGAGAGCTTGGGAAGCTGCTTCAGACCTCCACAAATATCACACCCCTTTCGTTTCTGACTGGGAAGTGGATTTTCTAGAATGTCTGAGGGCCTGGCTGTGGCGGCGGTGCGCACCTCTTCGCCCAGGCCCTCCTGTTTGATGATGTATGCTGCGCAGCCCTCTAGTGGCTGCATCATGTAAATACCAGGTATATATAATATGTCCGCCGCTGTACATAGGGCTACATAGATATTTCTCAAGGCTAATTTTTTCAAAAATATATATGCAAATACAATATTGACCCTTTTTTGTTTTTGATTCATTATCACTATGTTTTGAGACACTATGCTCTTTGTTTTTGACTTTGAACATGTTTTATTGGTAAGAATGAGTTAGGAATGGCTTAAACAGGGATTGCTTGTGTATTTGACACAGTCAAAAATTATTACTTTGTTTAGTGGTGGGTTGATGTATTTGACTAATTTCCAAGGTTTATTTTCAGAAAGAGGACAAGCTAAACATACGTGCTGCTCTCTAATATAAGCCATATAGATCACCAAGCTTGTTATACACCGATACATTATAGTGCATCAAAATGATGACTCCACAGCCTCTGATATTCTCGTTATATAATCTACTAAACTCATATGCTATTTATCTTTGGCTTTGGAAGATTCTTTTAAGCTTGTCCGCAGTAGGAACTCATGCCTTCTCTCTGCTGTCAGTCATCTTTGGCTTATGCTTCATCAGACAGCGTCTAATGGCTTATAAACCAAACTTCCAAGAGAATTGATACGCTAGGCTTTAGAGGACAGTTATGTATGGCTAGCTGCATTTGGGAGGATGGAAAAACTGACATCAAGTGGCGTCTCTTTCGTTGAGACTGTTCCCCAAAGATGATGATGATGGTTTCTTTCTTGTCTTGTATTTGCTGTGCAGCAAAAGACATCTGTTCAAACGGTTCCTGTGATTGGCCATATGGGCTTCCTGCGTCTGGCCGAGAGCTTCCAGCTATACCATCTCAGCAGACCAGGGCTACTCTGTGATCTTAGAGGAAGATTGTGTGAGAGAGAGAGCATACAGTATGCGTATGTGTTATTCATTGGAGAGGAGAGTCGAGACAGTTAGCGCTTTAATCTGTTCAACCCAGATGAGATATCCCGTAGGATCTCAAGTCCATTCTTCGTCACTGTGGCTTCGTTCCAACATTCGCTACCAGTCACTGTGACACCCTGCAAGCCAACAGTCAGGGCTTAACGTATAGATGATTTGTATAGCCCAGATAGTAAATAGATTTTTGGATGTTTGGTTTTCTTCCTTAAATCAAAGGGATTATATAGTACATATATAATCCCATGTGTCCCACAAATTTCCCTGCTGTGATTGAACTTTTAAGGAGTTGAGGCTCAAGTGTCTCTAGGCAGTACCACTCATATGTATAGTATGTCAGTTTGATGAGGGGTATGATGTGCTTGGTTACTGAACACTGACTTTTGAAGTTTTGAAAAGTCTCCATGTTGATTTTTCTGAATACATACTTCTTGTATGTAGATATTGGTTTGATTTTGTTCTATTGTCTTCTTTGAGATAGAGATGCAGTGTTTGATTTATGTATGTTTAATACAGTGGGAGGTTTGGTGAACATGCAAGTGCCACAGGGAGAGTTCCCTCCACACAAGAACAGGGTAAAAGAGGAGTTGCTCTTGGGGATCTAAAAACCGAACGGGAAAACTTTTTGACGATGTTTCATATATAGCCGCTAATTGTGACAGGGAAATTCTGACTGGAGGTATTACCATAAGTGGGAATCCCCTGTTGCCCAACCATCACACTATACATAACATGCTGATACACTTAAATGTAAATATGGTGCATCTACTGGTTTTCCTGTTTGGTTTTACCATGGTAGGCTGCTCAGAATCTGTAAGTTTTAACTCTGCATTGTGGTTTTTCAAATATTGGAACTTGAAAACTATCCGGCGATGGAAATCTACCGCTAACGAGATGTATCCATCTCTGTTTAGATTTCCATTACCCTTCAAGATTGGCAACCTAACACAGTAACAATGCAATATACAACTCATGGTACACTATCACCAGCAAGCTTTACAGTTTATCAAGTTAGAAGACATTTTTGAAGTTTTTTGTATAACTGTTGCCATTACAAACCCTGTCTGTAAAACATGTATGATATCGTTTGCAGAAACCCGCTGGCCATCTCCCATGCAAAAAAGGCTCTCAAGTCTTTATTTTTGTTCCTCCAATTAGGACAGGGATTGTAATGGAATCAACTTAATGTAGTTCTTAAGAAAAGGAGTGTCCACAATGGATGTACACCATAATCTACCTAAAAAACCTACCTCTTTTAGCTCAGATTTTGCTTTAGCATTAAGCATTTGCCTCTGTTTTTACTTTTGTAATATTTGTATTCATGTTGGTATTTATTGCTGTCTAATGAGTCATACTTCAATGATTACCTCAGAGATATCTCACAGATTTGGGAGAGTCCAGCTAATGAAGTCATTCATTTTTTATTTTTTTTTTTGTACAGTTTTTCTTCTCAGACTTAGCATTGCCTTTTATTATTTTTTTTTTTTTACGCACAAAATACCAGGAGTGTTTTTGATATAGTGCCTGCACTCTGACCAACGGGGCTCAGACTGGCTAGGATGAGGCTGCACTTGCTCCACAAACTGACCTCTCTCTCTCTTTCTCTCTCTCTCTCTCTCTCTCTCTCTCTCTCTCTCTCTCTCTCTCTCTCTCTCTCTCTCTCTCTATCTCTCTCTTTCTCTCTCTTTCTCTCTCTCTCTTTCTTTTTCTTTCTTTTTCTATTTCTATTTAGGTGGTTTTCAGCAACAGTTATCTTGTTGCCAGATTGCTGATATCTGTCTTACCTTTTTAGAAAGAACAATTTGAGGAGAGGAACATTGTGGAGTGAGTACAGCTGTAAAGAAGGAACAACCTGAAAGACTTTGTGGCAGTAGGAGAAATGAGAGGTGTGTTTGCGCTCCACTTGGTACTGTTAGCATGGTCTTTGCTCTGTAGTACGCCATCCTTACCTTTTCCCTCTTACTCGCCCCGTCATTTCCTCCGTACACCTCTCTGTGTCTTCACCTCTCCTTCTGTCCTAAAGTCTGCTCCTGCACCTTCATCATTCCCTGCCGATGTTTGGTCAAATGAGGGGAATTGGGAGAGGTGAAATCCTCAGAATCCATGCAATGCTGCTTTTATCTTGAGCATCATCAAGTCGCGTGCCATTGACACAACATAATGTGGGCATCGTCCAAAGTGTCGGCCCCCAGCGGCACGACAGGCCTCATTGGAAGATTGTGTCTTTTGGCTCGTACGCAACTTAGTGGTGCTTATTGGAAACAAAAATTCCATTCAGATCCTAGTATCATATTAACGGAGCAACTACTCACTTTGGTGAATTTAAACCAAGTTTTTTTGTATTCATGTCAAACTGCTTCAGGTAAACACTGAATGAAATGAAAGAGTTTTATTAATCAGTGAATACTAAGGAACAATGTTGCCATGGTCACATCTACCCTGAGCTGTGTGCCATATTACCCTTTTAATGCAGGGGGAGGGTGTTAACGAAGCTGGCTTCAGATGTTCCCCAGCTTCATTTGAATGGGAAGGTTGTCCGAGTGTGAGATTGGCTTATTGCTTAGTACTCTGTCAGCCATGTATATTGATCTTTTATAAAAAAAAAAAAAAAAATTGAATTTGGCATTGAATTTCTAACCCTGCGTTGTGAACCCAAATCATGCCACATTCAATTATAAATGCCTGAACCAACAAAAGCACTTAATGTAATGTTTGTAACACATGCATACTGATGAATCTACTAGCCATAAACTGCCTGTGTAGGTCAGCATGATATGGCGCCAATTATCAAAAAGTCACCTAAATTCTTTTCTTTCAAAGATCTTCTTTTTTCTATTATAAATTGGTGTTTATGTAATGTTATTTTTGTCAGATGTTTTGCAAATCAAAATAAACAGTTGTACATAGCAGCAGCCTTCTGTGTGGCCTGTTTTTCATACTAGCTCATCTTTAATACTTCATTCTTTATTTCAGACTCAGTTTCCATAGTGAGACATACGCGGACACAACAGCAAACATAACACTTAGAATAAAACTAAAGCCATAAAAATAAAGATTTACACATTTGATATCAAAAATAAAGATCCTTACAAGGTTAAAAAGAGACAACTGTACCAGTGTCTGCAGAACTGAGATTGGTACCTGATGGAGCTACAGTTGATGTGGGTTAAAGTGTTAATTATTTGATTTTCTGAGGCATTGAGCCGACACATAAATCTATACATAAGGTTTCTGAGTACGCATTAAAGGTGTTTACATGTGCATTTACGAAACGGATGCATTATGGATTTAATAAAATCTGTAATGCATCGCTACCTGTAGACTTTTCATGCTTGCTTTCTCCTACTTAACCCACCTGTGTGCAGCGTACAGAAGTATACAATATGCTTTAAACAGAGCTATTTTAACGTTATCTGAACATGAATAAAACCTGGGAGCAAGAGTATTTGCCTGCACATAGTTTGTAGCACTGCCTATGAATATCATCATCATCAGTCAGGTCCTCTGTAAGGAAATGGTCAAGGTATTTGACCTTTTTACAAGGAGCAATATTAATATTTGACAGTTTAAATGCAGGAAAGGCCATTTTTTTGGTCCTCTCTAGTGTGACAGATCATAACATGATTCTTGCTGGCATTATATTTTATGTCGTGTTCAGCACCATACACAGAGCAGACATTCAGCAGCTGTTGCAGATCAGCACTGCTCAGGGAGAAAACATCCAAATCAACCGCGTACATCAGATGGTTAACTTTTTGGTTACATATCATAGACCAAGTATTACAGGAAGTGAGTTTCCGTGATAAATTGTCCATATATGGGTTAAAGCGAAAGGGGGACAATATGCTCCCCTGTCTGACACCATTGCTCACACCAAAAGGGGCAGACACTGCGGGTCCCCATTTAATCTGCATACCAATATGTCAGCACTCTCACTATGCTTGAAGGCACACCTCTTTTAGCCATTTTAGTAAACAGTTTTTTTGTGGTTAACTCAATCAAAGGCCTTGGAGGCATCAATAAAACACAAAAACTGATTAGTTCTGATTTTTATACTTGCTTACAATTTCTTTTAGAGCATATATACATAGATCAGTGCTGTGGTTACGCTTAAAGGCAGGCTGATTATCTGAAGAATTAATGACATTAATTAGTTTATCAAACAGTATAGACTCCAGTACTTTAGAGACTATGCTGGCTGCTGTTGCCTCCGTAGTTCCTCAATGTTGTCTGTACCAGATATGCCTTCTATGCTGCAAGGTGAGGACGTTTTAGAGTTATTGAGTAATCACACCTTCTTCCAGAACCCAGTAACATTATTATGGGACAGTTTTTTAACTTAGGGAGTCGGCTCTCATTGCCTGCTCGTTTTTGCAAATAAAGTGCAAAAACAAATATAAATTGTATATACTTATATATACTATTGCAGTGATAGACTTGTATAGAAAATGCGACTTTGTCTTGGTCGGCCCACATCTACCCAGGTTTTGAATGCCTTTTATAATACAATGTCATCGTTTTAATGCATTTTTAGGGTCATTGCTGTTTAAATGCTGTTTCACTGACATGAATGAGGACTGTTAATACAAAATCCTTCCTAGGTATATCCACAGTACCAGTTGTAAGGGATTCATAGTAAAGTGTGCTGTTATATTGAGTCTTTAATTGCTACATAAGAATATAGAACTATGCTAACATCTTGAAAATGTTTTAATCATAAGAAAAGAATAGTGAAATTTTAAAAAAGGGACTCACACGACACTACCAGCAAAATAAAAGTGCACTTATCATTACATATATTTCATATCAATGCAATTTTAAGGAATTGTATTAATTCTCAGAGAGAATCTGATCTTGGTCTCTTTTCATTCTCAATCTCAATACCCTTTATTCTTCTAAATTTGATCATTTAAAGTCTTCCATGTTAGTCTTTTCTATCTAAAATTTATCTGATTAACTTTAAATATGTGCATTGTGCCACTTGGCCACCAGAGGGCACTGTCTTTCATTACATGTGCCTGCACACCCTCATTGACCTAATGACCTCCCTGATTAGAACACTGATGTCAACCAGAAAAAGTTAAGATCAATTAGGTTATACTGGACAAACTCACCACAAAGATGTGGTAAGTGGTGTGGGGGGAAACACAACAGAGCCGGTTAACACACACAGGAGGTTTGTATCAAGATACGTCTGACATTTGTACAATATGTCAGAAAAGATTTCAGCTCACCTCAGTACACATCTCCCTGGCTGGTCATATATTTAGAGAGATTGCATGACAAGTAATGTGCAGGAGGAACAAATAAAAGGTTATCAGAGAAATCCAGTCATTGCACGACAGTTAATTGTCAGCCCTGGTACGAAGCAGAGGCACTTCTTTTGCCTGCTGATAAGGTTGCGCCCATGCGGTCTGCTGAGCCGTTGTGTTGTGCATGAGGTTAGATGAAGGAAAGAGAGGCTCTGGTTGCATCAACATCCCTTAGGTGAGGGCTTTCTGGCTACATTATCTCCCAACAGAGCAACGAGAAACTGAACACCCTGTACTTTTCCACCACAGACATATTTCTAGTTGCACATTCCCCTCTATAGAGAATGCACATAAC
Organism: Rastrelliger brachysoma; assembly: GCA_024605115.1. Taxonomy (NCBI): domain Eukaryota; kingdom Metazoa; phylum Chordata; class Actinopteri; order Scombriformes; family Scombridae; genus Rastrelliger; species Rastrelliger brachysoma. The sequence goes on along the minus strand of JANJYP010130969.1, from coordinate 2,244 downwards.
TGACAGGCAGCAATCTAATGCGCCATTCAGGTGTGTAAAAGTGAGCCCCCAACACTCAGATTTACGGACATCTGCACGAGAAGTAAAAGAGCCGGGCCACCTTGCATCCATGGTGTTTTTGAGTCAGTCGGCACTGATTTGCAGGGGAATTCACCAAAACAACATTTAGTACCAAAAGTTAATGAGGTTTTCGCCATGAAATGTTCAATCTGAATATTCAGTCAAATATCCTACTTGATAAGATGTTCCTTTAGTTTCTGGACCACAGCTAACGAAGAAATATCCACTTTTTCTTTTAAAGCTGTGCTAATCAATGTTTTTATAATAATTATTAAAAATATTACTAAGTGTATTATTAAGGGTGTCACTTGTAATGACAAGCCAATAGACAATTATCAAACAGGGACTGTTTCTCTAAAGTGCTGCAGGATCTTTTAGCTTGACACTTTTACAGCTAATACCTGTATTGTTTGGTTCAATTTCTCAGCTCTCATCCAGATACAGCAGGCAGCTGTTGATCATAGTGAAGCATTTAGCAACTAGAGCAGACATTTCCCTCAGGAGTTGGTGGAGAACAAAACAGAGCTTAAAGTACAGTACAATACTGAACTAATGTTCAACAGGTGACCAGAGGCACAGCCTGTAATAAATGCTAATGTTACGAAATATGCAAACCATTTGTGAACACATCCAACACATGAACTCAGTATGTCGATAATATGTCAATGTACAAGTCAAATAACGTAGCTATAGAGGTTTTGTTCAATAAAAACGTAATTTTAATTAGCATTAGATGACACCAGGTTCTGAAAGTTACATTAAGATGTACTTTATTGATCCTGAGGAAAATTCTTTATTATTATATTTATTATATAATTATTATTATGATTAACTGGAATTAATTCCAAAGAATATCTCAAAATATAATTTCACCTCTGGCTCTTTGTCATCTTTTGGGTGAACATTCAGTGGCCAAGGTCACAGTAGGACAGTTTCTTGGAATACAACATGACTTCGTTAGGTTTTTGGGTGAGGCAAGATGTGTCATGGGTGCTAGATAAAACCATCTATGCGCACACACTGACACTACTCACGCATAATAGGGTGGTCCTCAAAAGTATTTATATCTGTCTATGGGGGTATTAATACCAATGGGCAGTGCCCATGTATTATCAGACCCTGATACTGCAGTTTCAAGCAGCACATGTGCATATGATAGATGGCGGGCTCTTGATGAAATGTAACTGTTTTGCTAAGAATGCCCCTGGTATAATAAGTGTTATATTTTTGCACCCCAGCCTGGGGGTATGACTGTTCATATGGCACATAGCCGCCTGCAGGGGGACGTCAGTTGTGACTTTCCAGTAATAACAAGGGCGTGTTGTTTTCTGTGTGCATATCTCTCATATGTGTGTGTCTGCATGTGTGAGAGTTTTATTTCAAACTAAACAGCCAGTCATGATGAGAAACAAAGCAAAAAGCAATGCTGTAAGATTAGTAATGTGAAGCTCATGCTACACATTGACTGTCTGTCCATGAGCCTATGGGGAAAAATAGAGAGGACTCTTTCTTCATCTCATTTCCCTTGATTCTCTGCCCACTTAGATTGGATGTTGGATGCCCTTTATGCGAGTCATCCAAATAGCATTAGGGATAAACCAACCATGTGGTTTTGGTCGAGAATGTGAGGAACGCATTGCATGGTCCATGGATGTTTCTCTACTCTCAGGCCCTCAGTGGGGCAAAATAACATTTGCTGCTCACACAGAGCTGAAGGTGGAGACAGAGAAAATACATACATACAGAGCATCAATAAACCTGCATTTTATGAGATTCTGAGATGTAACTCTCATGAGGCAGAAGATGCTCCTTAAGTGTTAACAGATACAATGGCAAGCAAAAACTGGCCCAATACAAGGACCACAGTGTGAAAAATCCAGTTGTTTATTATTACAAAGCTGAGGGACTGATGTGAAACAGGATGAGCATCACATTTTTTANCCTTAAGTGTTAACAGATACAATGGCAAGCAAAAACTGGCCCGATACAAGGACCACAGTGTGAAAAATCCAGTTGTTTATTATTACAAAGCTGAGGGACTGATGTGAAACAGGATGAGCATCACATTTTTTTAAAAATTGTAAAGAATGAGATTTAGGGGAGAAAAATGAAAATAATGAAGAGAAAAAAACATTGGAATGAAGAATGTTTACTTTTTCTCCACATGTCGCTTCTCTCTCTCTC
>JANJYP010130865.1:0-15435 GCA_024605115.1 Rastrelliger brachysoma | reverse complement strand
ACAGATTAGCAGGAAGTGTTTGGTCCCTGTGAGAGAAAAATGATTTTGATTCTTACAGAGTGAAAAAAAATTAAGTTGTGTACAAGAGGACACTTAATGGTTTAATGAACCAAATGAGGCAATATTTTTGGAAGACTGTCGTTCATTCCTGCTGTGCAGTTCCACAGAGTTGGACATACCCAAAGCAGATAGATGAATATATTTATAATGTCTCTGTTTTGGCTCTTTGCTCCAGATATGCTTCATGCTTTCACACTTTTGTTACATTTGTTACTCAGCCTAATGAAGTGTAAATGATGAGATTTATTTAGGGTATTCATTTCTCAGTCTTTTCAAAATCATTCAGTATCATCAAGTTTCAAACCCCTCTCTCTCTCTCTCTTTCTCTCTAACCTTCAGTGCGGGTCTTGATGGTGCTGGTGGGACGGATTTTGTGGCCGTCTTTATACCATTCCCCAGGAACATCCTCCAGAGAAACCTCACACATGAAGACAGCATTCTGATCCTCTTTGATGTAAAGGTCTTCCAGGTCCTGCACAATCTTCAACTCATGCTCTGCGAGGTCAGTGAATACATTTAGATCATAGGCTATAAATAGTCATTTATTAAACATCATCATTTCCATTCAAGATTTGTTTTTTTAAATGCACTACTTCCTTTTATCCTCTAGGCGGTGCCATTGTATAATTCAAGTTAGGCTACTTCAGTGGCTTCACACAATTCAAAGACACTTACCATAAACCTCCAGTGAACAGGAAGTATTGATTTCGCCTGTGTCGCATGTGTAGGTACCAGAGTCAGCACGGGAGCACAGGAGGATCTGACAGAACCGCTTCCGGCCCATGGAATATATCCGATAGTTCTTCCCTGGCTTCAGCTCCGTCCCGTTCTGATTCACAGAAGGAAATGAACAAAGGTAATTGTCTTAGAGGCTAACCTGATACATTTTTTCTTCTGTGATCACACACACAGTTAAGAGAAAAAAAAACTGTTTATAGGTGTGTTACCTTGAGCCATTTGACTTCAACGTTTTGTCTGGAGAATTCACACTCCAAAGTGGTGGGAAATTCTTCCTCCACACGAACATCAGTCAGTCCTCTCAGGATAGAAACTGGTGTCTCTGTCAATTTATTCAGTCCAATCAGTCAGTGACCCATCAAAGCAAAAACTCTCTGCCTGCCCTCCCTGAACTTGTGTTCACTACTCTCACCTCTGTTGTCTCATTCATGCAGAATTTGAACAAAATATTAACTCAAAAACAACAATTACTTAACAAGAGATTTCATGGTCAAAGTATTCTAAGCTCATAATACAAAGCAAAAACCTTTAATACAATATTGACACCTATCATCTGCCATAAGCTGGTAGTTACCTTTGACAGTGAGCCTGGCAAGGGTTCGCACCCCTTCTGCTGAGAAGACAATGGTCCCCGTGTCCTCCAGGGTGAGGTTGGACAGAGTGAGGCCATGAACTCGCCCATTGGTGCTCACCCTCCACTGGTTGTTTGGTTTTACCCTGATGCCGTCCTTTTGCCAAATGCCCTCAACGTCGGTATGGGATAGCTCCACCTCAAAGGATGCAGTTTCTCTTTCAAGGGTTTCTTGGTCAGTTAGGCCTTTACGGATGGCGATTTTACGAGCTAGATTGGATGAGATTAGAGAGAACTGTGTGGTGAGACTTGTGTTCTACAAAAAACACAAGAATGTGTACATTATTAAATAAAGTATTGTGATGTTGATAACATAAAATTAATTTAAAAATGAATAGAAATAATTTCAAGTGTCAAACAGCTTTAAGGCATAGTTAACAGATTCACTGTACATCGCAAAAAGACTGTGTTTCAAGGGCAATAAGAGGTGGTTTAAATATAGTTCCAGCTAAATTTAACACATGGCAAAAATGACACCAAGGTCTATTATCACAGTGTCACTCAGTATCACTATTGTATGACAGCATGGCTGTGTTTCAAAAACATTTTCTCACTTACAGGTTTAGCCTGCTGTTCTCAGTATCTTTTTAAGTATGACTTACTATGAAAAACACTAACAATGTGTACTGTGTTGGTCAGAAGAGTGGATCAGTCAGGTCAAGACCTTTTATTACAAACAGCATCAAAATGCATTGTTAGAGATAGACAGCCTGTGTTACATAAGACTTGTGACAGTGTTGAACTGTTTGGACCCACTTACGTTCTACATTCAGCTTGACTTGCGTCCTGTCATGCAGAGTTTCACAGCGGTAAGTTCCACGGTCAGACAGAGTCAGATTATAGATGGTCAGACTGCGTTTACACCCATTCTGAGCCAGCGTGTGTCGGGGGCCGGCCTGGATGACCACCCCCTGCCTCATCCATTGGACCTCGCCTGTCTCAATGCTGATCTCAGTCTCCAAGGTGGCCTCGCCAAATTCTTCTGCCATGACAGCCTCCATTTTCTTAGTAAACATGACCTGAGCCTCTGATCATAAGAGGAGAGACAGAAATAAAGGTCACATTTCACTGCTGGTCTTACTAAAACCAAAAAAATGTTTTAGATAATAAATGGAATTGTACAGAACGGTTTGACACTATATTCTTTCTTTTGTCCTTATAAAGTGGTCTTACCCTGAACCTTGAGGCTGGCCTTGCACATTTTTCCTTCAGCCTCTGCTGTGATTCTTGAAGAGTCTAAAATCTGGCACTTCTTGATCATCAGGGTGTGGCACAGACCATTTTGGGTTGCCTGGAAACGATCTCCAAGGGTGATGACTTCATTGTCCATGAGCCAGACCAGCTGGACATCCTCAGGAGAAACAACACACTTGAAGGTGGCATCTTCTCCTTCGAGCACAGTGGTGTTGTAGAGCTCAGTGACAAACTCCACCACCCGAGGCACTGAGGGGACAAAAGTAAGTTTATAAAGCTGCTATCACATGTAGAAATTACAGAAAAACAGAGTCCAGGCATACTTACTCTCCACTCTAAGCGTTGCCACAGTCCTGTCATCTTTGGACTCACAGGCATACTCCCCAGCATCCTCTCTTGTTAATCGGTGAATAGTCAAGCTTCTCTCCACTCCATCTGCTCGAATGGAAAACCTCCTGCTAGGAACTACCTCTACGCCATTCTTCAGCCACTGGACATCTGCTTTCGGCTTGCACACCTCACAGCGAATGGTCACCATACCGTCAGCATGGGCAACAGTATCTTGCAGTGGTATTGTAAACTTGATTCTCATTTCTATGATACAGATGTTCAATATTAATATCACTTTTTAAACCAAACTGAGATTTTTTGCTTAAGATAAAACAAAACTTTTAACCTTTCACCAGGAGACTGAAGTGAATCTGGTCTGTGTTGACATCACAAGTGTACTCTCCCGCATCAGACCGCCTCAGAGGATCGATGGTGAGGGTACGTTCATAACCATCCATTAGCATTTTGTAGCGCTCGCCTTCAATAGGTGTCCAGTCTTTGAGCCAGCGTACTAGAGCACTTTCCTTGGATACATAGCTTGTCAAGGTGACGCTCTCTGCTTCATATCCAGTCACAACAATGTCATCCTCCTTTTGTAGAAATGTAACTGGAGGCTCTTTCATGAGGGGGAGAATATTAGTTTATAATTATACACTTAATATATTCCTTGAAAAGTGGAAAGAGTTAACCTCTGCATAGGGTTCATACCTTGAATCCTGACAACGCACATCATCTTGTCATCCACAGCGTCACAAACGTACTTCCCGGAATCTGAATGCTGGACATTTGAGATCATAATTTTCCTCAGAGTGCCAAAGCACTCAATGCAAGTACGGGAGTCGTTGGTGAGCAGCCTGTCATTGCAGTACCACTGGACGGGGGCGCTGGCACGTGAGACCTCACAGGCCAGGATGAGGTCATCTCCTGATACCAACTCCTGATAGTCTGCATCATTTGAGTTGCCCACAATGGTCACTGGAGGCTCTACGGCCAGAAGAGGGAAAGGATATGTTTTTTATTTAAGATGCATTTTTTAACCAATTAATTAAATTAATACAAAAGTTTAAAATAATTTTTACCTTCTACAGTAACCTGGAAGGTGATATTGTCATCTTCAACATCCAGGAAGTACTCTCCAGAGTCTCTAAGTTCAGCGTTGAGGATGACAAGTGAACGAAAAGCTCCTTCCTCTTCCTCGCAGAACCTTTCATCATCCTCAATACGACAGCCATCCTTATACCATTTGCTGATGGCGTTTGCCCTTGAGAGCTCACACTCCAGCACAATGTCATCAGAAATCAGAGACTTGAGATTTGTTTTCACCTCTGACTTTCTTAAGATCTTCACTGGAGGCTCTAAGGATACAGAATCACAAGTTCAGACTTCATATTATATGATGGTTTTTAAAATGGTGTCGACATGTGATTGTTGGTGTTTGACTTGTGTCTTAACTGTAATCATACAATCATCAGTGATTTACCTTTGCACCACTGATTATTGCCCCTTACCTGAAACTTTGACTTGGAAATCAATGCTGTCATCAACAGCATCACAGGTATATTTCCCAGAATCAGCTGGAGTAGGAGATTGAATGGTGAGACGTCGAATTAACCCATCCTCTGTTATAGTCACATTACTGCTCTCTTCTACTTTTTTGCCATTTAGCCACCACTTCACTTCTGCACTGGACCTAGACACCTCAATCTCCAGCACGATTGGTTTTCCAGCAAAACTCTCCACTTTGTCAACCATGTCTTGAGGGCGAGTAAGTGCCACTGGTGGCTCTGAATGAAAAGGAGGAATAAAGTCATAAAAAAGAAAAGTGGAAAAAAATCAGAGATAATAGAAATTATATCAAAATTGGATATATATATATATCATTAAGTTAATACAGTAACCCTCATATAATTAATTCTTACCAGCAATGGTCACCAAGAAGGCAATGGAGTCATCTTCAGCGTCACATATATACTCCCCTGTGTCATCCACATTGGGTACGGGTATAATGAGCTGGCGCTGGGCTCCATCAGTCTCCAGGATCAGGTTAGGGCCCTCCTTCACTTCCAGGCCATCTTTGAACCACTTTACATGGGCATCTGGCTGTGAGATCTCACATTTGAGCTCCAGCCTCGTAGAAGCCAAATGTGTCAGCTCAATCTCTGATTCAGTTGGGTAAATTATTCGTACCAGTGGCTCTGTTGCAGAAGGAGAGTATTTAAATGCAACTTTCCACACATTTGTAATAGACATACAATTTGAAGTGTGTGCAAAGGGAAATTTCAGTCCCACCTGTTACATTAAGTTGGAAGAAGACAGAGTCTCCATCTGTTTCGCAGACATACTCTCCACTGTCTTGTGCCGTGCCACAGAGAATGGTCAACCTCCTGTAAGGACCCTCAGATATCAGCTGGACATTGGCATTCTCATCCACCTCTTGACCATCTTTGGACCACCGCACCCTGCCTTTGGAACGAGACAACTCGCACTGCAAGTGGATTTCCTCTGAGATGTAGCTCTCCATCACAACGTCGTCCTTAGGGTCCACAATCATCACTGGGGGCTCTGTGTTTGTAGTTGTGTGAAGCACAGTGAAGTCAATTCATATTTCTATTATAAACAAGAAAGCTGTGACAGTTCTCTCTTCTTGTCGCCAATTTTTCAGAAATGCCTTAAAACCTTTAGGGTCAGGTCCCTACAGTTTACCTCTGATATTGACGGTGAACTCCATGCTGTTTTGTCCTGCTTGGCAGGTGTAGCTGCCAGCATCTGAGGATTCTGCAGAGCGGATGATCAGCCTCCTCATGGTTCCCTCTGCCTGCAGAGTGATGTTGTCAGTGGGCTGAATCTCATAGCCATCCTTATACCTGGGACATACCAAATAAGACACAGACAACTGTAAAGTAAGAGTTTTTTATAACACTTAATATGTCTAACATTTCCTTAGTTTTTGTTACAAAAATCAGTTATAATATATACAGAAAAACAGTACTCCACAAAGTACTGAATACGTGATGACTAAAAAGCAGAATATGAAACAGAGATTATGTAAAAGCACAAGACAACATATTTTTTCTAAATTTATTTTAATAGGATTTTACTCCTTACCAGACGACTTCGGCATCCTCTTTGGAGACGTGACAGAGTAGAACAACGGGGTCGAGCTCCATGCTGCTCTTATGTAGCTCTTCCTCAGGTACCGGGTTGAAATTCACAGGAGGACCTGGAAAAACGGATATAAAAGGGACTGACATCAGCCGCTGGAAAACAAGGTATTGGAAACTATAATTTAGTTAGACTATAAAACCAAACTTGACTAGTGGTTATTTTCATTGTTGATTAATTTTTTTTTTAAAAATAGTGTACATTGTTATTACTAATTTGTTATTAATTTGTACGAATTGAATTGATTGAATGTATTCCATATAGTTAAATATGCAAATGGCTTCTTAAATACTAACAAACACCAGAAATTGATCAGATTTCAAAATGTTTTACCTGCAACGTCCACATTAAATTTGATAACATCGCCTGAAGTTTCACATGTATAAACCCCAGAGTGAGAGTCATCAGCTGATTGGATCACAATCCTCCTCATGTTCCCATCCGATTGGATGTTGAGCTCATCGGTCACCTGGAGTTCCTCCCCATCCTTGAACCAGGATACTTTAGCAAAGGGGTGGGAGACTTCACAGTAGAGCACAATGGCATCACCAGTCTCCACCTTCTTCATGGTGTCTAATTCTGACAGAGGGTTGAACTTCACTACGGCAGCTGTAAAAACAAAATCAACATTAATACTTTATAACATGCTTAATTTAACAGAATTTGTCAGGTTTTTACACTTACGTTTAACATTGAGAACTGCTGAATCCCGGACTCCATTGGCTATGAATGTGACCTCTGCTGTGTCCTCTGTACTACGAGTTTCATGGATAACCAATGAGTGATGTGTTTGGGACTGTTTTATTGCGAATCGTCCACCATGTTTCAGTTGAGCACTGTTCAGAAACCAGGTTCCAACCATTGAGGCAGATAGTTCGATAGCAAAGCTAGCATCCTCTCCCTCAGTGACCTCGCAGCCTCGGAGGCGACTGCGAATTTTTGGCCCGGGAACTAAAACACAGAATTAGAAGTTGTTAAAAAAATCACATAGTCCAGATAAAAAGAATCCTCAAGTTTGGTTATTCAAAGAGTGGTGAGAAATTTTTTAGCATGATCCTTTATGTCATTTAACACATGTACACTTCTACTTCACAGTCAGTTGCATACCCAGATGGACAACTTTCTGAAACTCCACATGGCCGCTTCGCCCATACTTGTTGATGCAACAGACACGGAAGCGGTAGTCACCCTCACACGGCACACTGTCACCAGTGACTTCGGCTGAGGTGGAGGACTCCGAGGTGAAACATTTCTGCCACTCTTGGGAACCCACTTCCTGTCTCTCCACCACAAAGATGGAGCGAGTGGTGGTCTGGCTGTTGGGGGCAGGAACCCAGGTAAGGAGGGCACTGTTTTGGCGATCTACATCCATTTTGACTCCAACAGGACAGATAGGAGGGCAGTGTCTTGTGGCTAAAGGGGAGAATGATGAAGGATCTTGAATTAATAAGGAAAAGGTTTGATTTGAGCAGATATGTATTTGACCCTGACCTTGAAGGTTATTTTACCAACTGCTATTAGAAGCTATCAAAACCCAAGCCTACCATACAATCTCCCACTTAAATCTCCAAAACAAGCTGAGAATCCTTTGCAAAACAATCCTGAAAACCATAAAACGATCAAGTACATGCCATTAACTTAACCTAAACCTACCTTTGACCTTGAGACGTGATGAGGTCTTAGATCTCCCTGCGACAAAAGTCACTACCCCCGAGTCTTGGTAGGCCACATTGACAAAGACCAGAATATGAGTTTTGCCAAAAGACTTAAGGATTGTCTGATGTGTTTCATGCAGCTTATAACCATCTTTGAACCAGTGGACCTCCATTTCATCATCCTCCACCTCCACACAGAATGCAGCATTTTCACCTTCAAGGACCTCCAGCTTCCGGGGTAGTTTACGTATGATAGTACCTGTGAGTACAAGAAATTACTTTTTTAGAATTTGTATTCATCAGCAGGTTTTTTTTTCTAAAGTTGCTGTTGCTCTCCATTCAGTTCCTCTACACGGTAGACTTACACAGCAGATGCATATTCAATTTGAAATATTAAGAGATTGCATTACCCAGAGGATATTTAACATAGCATTTAACAAGCAGTTCAGCTTCTTTTGTAGTACAAATTTTATCATTTAGTTGCAAAAATTTGAGGAATGTGATCATGGTATCTTTAGTTGGAGCTAGTTTATCCCTGCTGCAGACCGCAGACATGGTACAATGTTAATGAAGTGTATTGTAAATTACTGCATAGCAACAGATCCAACATACCTTTAACTGATAACTCTGCAATGCTCTTTCCTCCATCTGGCATCTCACAGAGATACACTCCATCGTCGTCAGTGCCAACATCATGGATGGTGAGCCTTCGCTTGGTGCCTTTCTGCTCCATTCCATATTTACTGCTGGGCATCAGCCTCTGGTCCTCCAGGTACCAAGCAGTTGGAAGCGACTCATCAGGTACCTCACACTCAAGTACAGCAACGTCCCTCTCCCTCACTTCCACATCTTTTAATGGACACCTGAACCGCACAGCGGGGCCTGAAGAACAATGGGAATTTATATTAAAGTATACATGTTTTTATTGATTGAATGAGCACAAACAAATATAAAGTTATGAGAACAAAGAAATAGTGCAGCATGACAGCAGGAATAGTAAATGTAAGTAAATTAAGTATTTCTTGATTTCTTGTACTCCTATAGCAATTTAGCTGAATTTAATTTCCTAGACAGTAGTCCCAGTAGGAAGACTGAAAAACATTTTTAAAAAGTTTTAATAGAACTTTGCAAAGGAATTAATTACCAACTAATTTCTTAAACACTTTTCATTTCAGTTCGCACATTTGTTTTCTTCCAAAAGCTCGGCATTTAAATGAGTCTCTTATCCCACAAGAGCTGAGTTTAAGCCAGGATCTGTTGCTGTTATGCCACTGATTATTATCTGTATATTAAGGACTGGCATGTTGACCCCAGACTACATTGACATGTCTGATAGAAGCAGCTGGCACAGTGCAGGACAGCGCATATGAAAAGCTATGTGACCCAGAGAATTATCTGCCCATTATGAAGGGATTAGGACAAAATAATTAACCACTTTAAAAGGTGATGCCATGCATTTTAGCAAAACACGCAAAGCAAATACCCTTGACATATGCAGTTTATGACCTAATGTTTTCTCTGTGTGACTCGAAATGTGCATTGAAGACACAACGGCTCATTCATTTTGGATTGTCTGCAGTGTTTCTTTAAAAAATAGCTTACAATACCAAGAATGAAACTAGCACAGAATCTCTTGAAATGTAATATAGTCAGTGCTATTGTCTTTTCAGAGCACTTTTAAAAAAAATCTCAATAGGCATTTGTTCCATGCACCATTATTTGGCATGATTAAGAATATGACTCATTCATTCAGCAGTTAGTTTCTGAGTTATTATGAAACATTTAATTACATAGTTGAGGTTTTAATCAACTTTGCTGAGCCCCCCCAAAAAAGCTAAGATCAGTATTTGGAGAAAATAAAAATAATGGCTTGCTTTAAAATTCATTGTATGTATTTATTCTAGTTATTTAGTAGTTATTTATTTTATTTATGACATTAAAGTGACAATTTGAAGAATAGCACTTTATAGTTGATGTTGTGTAGACATATGTGTTATGTTCAGTTACTCTTGCAGGGAAATTAGAGATGTTACAAACAGGGAAGCATCTCTTACCTTTGACAGACAGATGAACAGCACTAAGGGTATTCCCCAGTGCATTTGATGCCGCACACACATACAGTCCAGTATCCTGCACCTTAGAGTACAGAACCTTCAGCATGTAGTAACCCTCTCTGTCCTCAAATATCAAGTGACGCCTCCCGGGTTCTAGGGGCACACCATCTTTCTTCCAAATGATCTCTGGTTTTGGTTTCCCCGTCACCAAGCAGCGAAACTTAGCGTGTTTCCCCTCTGCCACTGCAAACTTCTTGACTTTAGATGAGCTTACATGTGGCTCATCTTTAGTTTTTAACAAATTGAGTCTCCCACCTCTGTGCTTTGGTGACCACTGACTATTAGTTTGACTATTTGATGGTGTTTTATTCTCATCTCGCTCAGGTACTGGCTCAACAAGAAGGACAGCACCAGCCAAGGCCTCACCATTGCAGTTGACGGCCTTGCAGGTGTAGACACCTTTGTCTGGCATGCGCGTCCTGTAGATCTTGAGCTGAAACCAGCCGCCTTCTTGTTTGCTAACGCTGAAGTGGGAGCTCTCAAAGATGTCGTTCAGCTTCTTGCCATCTTTTTCCCATGCCACCTCAGGTACAGGTGTGCCCCAGATTTTGCAGGAGAAGGCAGCGTCTTCACCTCTGTCCACACGCAGTGAGAGGGGTTTGATAAGGAATCTTGGTGTCTCATCAGATGTTATATCAACCTCTTCATGTTTTTCGCTAAACTTGCCGTTCCACTTGTGTTCTCCATTCAGACACTCTCTATTCTCCTTCCTGTGTTCACCATTTTGCACTGTGCAGTAGCCATTCATGTGTCCCTCGAATTCTCCATTCTCTTTCATTGGTTGCTTCACACCATTAACCTCTAATTGTTTTTGCCCTCCTTCCTGCTGTTGGGCCTCCCCCTCTACTTTTAGGGAGGCTGCTGCATAGGTTTCACCTATGCTATTCTTAGCTTTACAGATGTACTGGCCAGCATCCTGCTCGGTCACTCCACTAATAGTCAGTAGGTATGCTTTTCCATCTTCAGAGATCTCATAGCGTCCCTCATTCAAAATCTGTACATTTTTACGCTCCCAGATCACATCAGGACGAGGGTCCCCACCAATCTGGCACCTTAGTGTGGCATTTGTGCCACACTGTGCCACCACAGGCCGTGGGTAGCCCAAAACACGAGGAGCACCTCCAAAAATGTCCATGATGATATGATCTCTGATGATCTTCTCTGTTTTTCAAAATATTCCTCTTGTCTTTCTGTTCAGTATCTGTGAAAGAGAGAAAAATACATATTTTTTTAAGTAATCCACTTCAGTGGATAAAAGAGAGCACAACTTGTGACTGAACCCACAATCACAATCTACGTAGTGACCAACCCAAGTTGTATTGATTGAAGTGTAGTTTTCTGGTTGCAGTGACACATTGTCCTGTACATTGTTACTCATCATTACTACTAAACACATTTAGTAATGTATTAATCACATTTTGTGGTTTAGTTCATTGGGTTTTGAACAAACATAAACCACTCTCAGTTGTCTTACAGCTGGTGCTGTAACTCATTGAAGAGTGTATTTATAAAGTAGTCTGTCCAAAAAAAGACACCAGAGACCATGTGTCACATAGCACCCAAACTCTGCAGAGACACACCTGCAGTCACAAACTAAGACAAATCTGACACATAAATGTATGCACTTGCAATGTAGTTATGCCAGTTATGTCCCTTCTAATGTATCTTCATTGTTTCTGAAGTGTTGCATAGTTATGTTTGTTTACATCTTTGAGGTTCAGCAAGAGTTTCTATTATCTTAGGGTAAGTTTATCTTTCTTGATACAGATATAGCTTGTTGAGATATTAGTCAGTCTTGTAGGTGTCAGTGAAAATGCTTTGTTTTTCAGATGTTGCTGATTTGTTTCTTTTGCTCATATTGTCATCATCTTGCCTTTGGCATCAAGAATTGTGACCATCTCTGCTATATGGCACACCAAGCTCTCGTATTTGATGCACATCCTAGAAACAGGACAGATCATATGATCATGTGTTCTTGGCTGGAAAATACAAATTCTTGTGAAAGTCTTGTGATAAAGTGTTACGAGCAGTTAAGACATTAAGCATATTTAGCTAATCACAGGCCATATTGTTGGCACATGGGTAGAAATTATTCCTCTTAAGTAGGACTGAATATTAAATATCAGTGCCAACAGAGTCACATAAAGTCAGAAAGGATATCAACAAGGTACGCTGGCTAAATTTTCCCCAAAAATGCACCCTTTTAAAGTTTATAATATCCAGACCATTCAAAATAGTGTTTTAACCCTGAAAAAGGCTAAACTTACCAGTCTTATGAGTCCCCCTCTTTAAACTGCGCTAACTCTGTTGTGCTGTTTACTTAAAAACGATGTCCTCATAATGGTTCAGTGTTGTTTCAGTTTAATCCGGATGACCGTTGACCTTTCTTTAAATTAATCTTTGACCTGTTGATGACAGATGTCCGCTCTGTTTGCTCTGGATGACAATCAAGATGCCTCAGCTCTTGTTACTTTTCCCAGTCTTCAGTTGTTGTTTGTTTGTTGATTCTGGGTCACATCAGATATTCCTCTTGGTTTCTGAAATTTAATCTAGTGAAATGAAATCTTCCATTGACACTTGGTGGTCCATACTATCATGTCTTGATTATTCCCCTTGGTTTGGTGTGAAGCTGTTGGTGGCAGAGAGGAAAATGACCACAGTCTTGCAGCTAAGTGCTTAGGTTATTTGTCAGCCCTGATACCGTCATTGTCCAACAGCTTAAGAGTGAGAGAGAGAGTTGGAATAGGAGGTGGAGGGCATTAAATGCTTTCGCAGCTGCTGCCACTGCAAGCCACCCCCTAAAAATACCAGCAGCTTCGATGACAGTGGTCCAAGATAAAGTTAGGCTCTCCATTCACAGACCTTGGTGCACTAAAGATAGAGGGGAGGCCGAGCTCTGAGATGGATCACTCAGCTCAACAGATATCCCGAGATAAACCTCTGAAGAGAAAGGACAGCCCACCTGCTAGAGCTCCTTGAGTCATGAGTCATGTTGACCCATAAATAGGGTCAAATTTGAGTCACATCAATACTCAATACTAGATGACTATGCTCTAAAGAATAAATACAAACACAAAGACAATAATGAGGATTTCTGAAAAAATAAACTTAACTAACATACCTTTTGTCATCCATTAGTTATCATCCTTGCACAGTCTCAGAAAATATTAGTTTATAACCTCTTAATCTGACTACTTTGTTGCAAGTTTGAAAACTACTGGGTGAATTGAGGTGGATCTTAAATACAATTTTATTTTAGAGAAGTGGAAAATGCCATTAATTGATTTTTAAATTTTAATAAAATTGTTCAATTTGTCTGATAGTGCTTCAGTACATGAATTAAAATTGGTTGCGATACATGTGAAATTTACATTCTGAAATTTGAAATGTTACTGACACCTCCTCAAATTCAGCCAATCATTGCTTATCATAATAACTGGATGTGTATAATCTGTTTTCATGTTAATTGGACTGTTGAGTTATCACTAAATCACTAAATGATTTCAGATATGAGAGTTGAAGGATGGATGGATACTTAGCTTACACCTCTATGTGTAGTTTCTGGCATATTTCCCTACCCCCTAACAAGTACCTGTACTTATGTGTAAAACAATGGCCTCTTACCATTACAGATTTGAATCTGCCATTGACTCATTTCCTGAATTCTCAGACAATAGCCCTTTAATCTGTCTCTTCAAGTGGAGTGGCTCGGACAGCTAAAGCCACTGATACACATTGCAAACTGTCGTCATAGATATTTGACCTTCAGTGTAGGTTGCATAGTTTCGATCCCTTTGTGACGGTTGCTTGTTGACTACACTTGACATTCCATCGCTAACACAGATGTGCTNTAAAAAGAAACATTTGACCTTATCTAAAAAGTATGTCAGTAAACAATTTGATGAATGAATTGGAGAGTCATTTGAAGGACTCACACTACAGTAATGGTTCCATTTAAGGCTGCTGGTACCTTTGACATTCACATCCATGCAGTCATCCCTGCAGCTGTTAGGTGTGATGACCACACCAGGAATCAAAAGCACTGTGTTGGTCTTTGTCCTGAGATTGGGTTTCAATATCAATAGCTGAAGAGGATTGACAGAGACGCTGTGTGCCTTAACTGGATGTCAGTCAACGCAGTTTGAGAACAAGTAAACCTTTTCAGATCAATGTTTTTCATCCCTCTTTCTACAAATGTTGCTTCCTATTAGGTAAAATCATTGTAAATATTTTTTGTTTCAAAGATAGGTTATTGACTTACTAACCAAATATATATCGTTCATAGTATTAATCCAGCTTTGCACTTATCTCCGCTTCTTGGCTTTGTTATTTAAACATAACCACATTGCTGAGTGTTGCACTCGCTGCTTACATGTTAAAACAACAGTGGATGCTAAGAGCAGATACGTTGACATTGACAGTGATTGAGTAGTGATACAGTTAATACAAAAAGCAGACTTAACCTGTAAACTTACACAGATGTACACATATCAAATCATGATCACTTCTTAGGATATTACATAGATTTATATTAATTATTTAATTATTGATTACCTGGAGGTTTACCCTAACCCTCACCCACCACCGCTACCATTACTAACCTACCCCTAACCCTTATCTTTACATAACAATAACCTTAACCACTGACTCAAAAATCAGCTTTTTACCCATCTGCACAAACCATCCCCGATTAACTGGTCCAAAGTCTCAAATTTGTCACCAAAAGTAGCCCATATGAGATTGTGTGTATAGTTGTATGGTACTGCCCAGTAGATGGAGCTAAAGATTTTATTTTCACAGAATGAATCACCGGCGATTCATCACCGGTGATTCATTCTGACACCTAATGAATCAAAGATAAAGGAAATTAAGCAAGCAAGTTTAGTGTTTAAGTCACTGATTACGACATCAATTGGAATCTGTGATCTCTGAAGACTGACATTATGTTTCATGTTGATCATTATAAGTGCTTATAATCACCATTATCATTGACTCTTTAAACCTCAATGGGATTATTTGCTGAAGATAAATAATTACATAAATCAAATGCTAAATTATCTAGAATGTTAATGATCCTATCAAAAATTGAAACTCCATTGGAATTAAATTTCTTTGTAAAAACATAACATCTCATTGTGGAACTAAAACCTTCAGTTGTATTTATCCTCATGATCTGATGTGGGAAAGTTTTACTTCTTATTAGAAATCCGTGAAAGCATTTTGGTCCCAGGATGAAAAAGGTTTATGACCCCAGAGACATGAATGAGTGTGTTGAGATGCACGTACACACTTCAGCACAGAACTCTATCCTCCCATCTTGAACTCGATCGGTGCACTGAAAGAGAAAAGTTCATGTATACTGAGAAACAAGGGGAGGTAGAGAAAGTGGTAGATGATAAAGTGACACGCAGAGAGAGAAAAAAAAAAGAGATCAAACATTTTTGTCAGGTGACCCTTGACATTATAGCTCCTCCTTCTTCTCCCTGCAACCTGCAAGCATGCTGGGAGAAACAACAAGGGATTCTGGGAAAGACAGGAGGAGGGCCTTTTT
>JANJYP010130759.1:0-14871 GCA_024605115.1 Rastrelliger brachysoma | reverse complement strand
AAAAAAAAAAAAAATGGAAGTCAATAATTTCATCAGGGAAAAATCAACAGAAAAGTAATGGACGGTTGTTGTGAAGGCTGTAAAGGCAACGTGTGGTTCTACTAACCTGTGTTTTGTCAGAGGATGATTTCTTAGAGCTGGTTCTGGCTCTGTCATTTCTCTCTGGGTTTTCATCTTGTCTGTGTCTTCTGTCTTTGTGTTTGTCCCCCTCTGCTAGCTGATGCCTGACTTTTTCATCTAAATCCTTCAAGGCTGGATGCCCTCTGGAGTCACTGTCATATTTCCATTTTTCATCCTAGAAAAATCCACATGAGAAATAAAATTGTAAAACGCACAGATTTATCTCAAATATTCCCAAAATGAAATCACTAGATGCTTACTTACATGATATCCTCTTTCTCTGTGTCTCCTTTCTCTGTCCTCTTTATGTCTTCTATGTTCTTCTTTGTACACTGAAATCAGAAATATTGAAATTATGACTCCATGTGGTTATCCTGCAAATATGGAATGCTAGAACATAGCAAGCTGTTGTTTTACCTCTTTCCTCCTTCAGCTCTGAATGCTTTCTATCTTCATGTCTCTCACGTCTTTCTTTGTCAGTTCTTGTCACTTCATATCCATCTTTGTATCTTTCCCGATGTCGATCTCTACGCTCCCTGTCATGCTTTTCTACACGATGTCTTTCTTCTTCTCCACTCTCTTCATATTTCCTTCTCTCCCTTTCAGATCTGTGTTCTTTGTCCCGTTCTTCTCTCCTTCTATCCTTGTCTCTATCTTCTCTCCTTTTATTGCTGTACTCCTCGCTGTGTCTCTCTCTATCCCTATCTCTTTCTTTATCTCTCTCCCTCTCGTGCTTTTCCTCTTTATCCCTCCTCCTGTCTCTGTTCTCCCTGGAATCATTACTGTACTTGTTTGCATCTTCCAACCTCTCTCTTTCCCTTCGTTTTTCTCTATCCTCTCTTCTATCCCTTTCCTTTTCCCCTCTCCTGTCACGTGAGCCCTCTTTCCTCCGGTCTACATGTCTGTCTTTTTCCTCTTCACCACGTCTCTCTCTTGTACCCTCCCTTTCCCTATGCTTGTCCCTCTCCCTTCTGGA
The DNA here is from genome assembly GCA_024605115.1 of Rastrelliger brachysoma. Taxonomy (NCBI): domain Eukaryota; kingdom Metazoa; phylum Chordata; class Actinopteri; order Scombriformes; family Scombridae; genus Rastrelliger; species Rastrelliger brachysoma. The sequence continues at coordinate 13,775 of JANJYP010130759.1, read as the reverse complement.
CTCTCTCTCTGGGTCCCTACGGTGTCTCTCTGTGGATTCTCCAACCCGGTGCTTTCTCCCAGTCTCATCTCGCCTCCTGACATAGTCATCACCATGTCCTTCCTCCTAAATAAAAAAAAACAAAAAAACAGTGGTATTATTTACAGTGTGTAATAGATATCCACCCACTCACTGCTTTTGTTAAGTAACTAACTTACCCTAATATGTCTTCTCAGGTCAGCTGGTTTCCATGTGTCTTCCTTTGTTATTTTCTAGATAAACATATGTATCTAAGCTCACTGAATGGGCAATATAACATACATTCATTCACAACACATTTACATATTTATAACAAGAAGGTAAATCTCAGGAAAGTCAGGAAAACAACCTTCATTTGCTATGATAACCAACTGTTACAACTACGACACGGTATTTTCTACTGCAAAACAATCCTAAGCTTTAGTCAGCATGCGGTAAAGATAAAGCTTAAATACTCACCTTATCGCTATACATGTTCTCATTTGATTTTTTTGTAATTTTGCTAGTTTTTCAACAGCGGAAAGCGAGTTTATATTCCTGCTGTGACGCCGCCATCATGGCAAATCTCTAGTGCACAGGCGCAGTTTGCTGAAACCAAGGAGAACGCGTCACTCCAGCTTGACAACAGGCGTACTAATCGACAGCAGAGCAGCCCCTGGCGTCAACAGTCAGTTGCCACGACAACCGTCAAGAGCGATAAATATGTGCTCTTTTTAATTTAAATTTTCTTGTTTTACTCAATTATAGCAAATAATACAATGCAAAATTACTCTAATGCTAATTTTAGATTTTCACAGTATTTTTAACCAATGTTAAAATTATTAAGTGCTTTGACGTTAACCTCATCCTAATCTCTTATCCTTAATTTTTGTCTTTCTATTTTCTCTCTTTTTCTCTGCATTTTTGATTGTGTTTTCATTTATTCTATGTCATTGTTTTAATAGTATTTTATATGATACAATTTATTATTATTGTCTACTGCTGTGTCCAGCTCATTCAGCTCAATGAAGATGTGCTTAGCAGTTGTGAGCAGTAGATGGCGGTATTTCTTATTTTTTTTGCTAATAGCTGCACTGGAAGAGCGCAGTGTATAGGGTTCCTTTGCATTGCAAATGATCATTCCCAACGTACAGTGTGAGTGGAGCTGTGGACTGGACTGGCTCATGAGACTAATTCATTCACTGGGATGCAGTCTGCAGTTATCAGCGTAAATTGAAGTGGTCAATGCCAACGACTCCCCTGAATGCAATGGGCTGGTGTGCAGGTGAACCAACGTGAGAATATCTGCGTTCTTACCAGTTTCAAGACGGACTCCGGGGCGCAGAGACATGTCCAGAGACAGCATGGCAGCTGTACGAGGAGCCCATGCACAAAACGCGAGCCCCACAGCTGCCAAAGAGAATGGACACACGGCGCCGATCCCCGCTCCACCCTGCGACAGCTTCACCCATCCCTCAGCGGGGAGCACACCCGATGACACCCCGGTGTCTGCGACCAGCGAGCTGACCCATACCTGGGTGCACTTCGCTAAAACATTTGTCCTAATTTTCCCCATTTATGCCCTGGGATATTTTGAGTTCAGCTTCAGTTGGCTGTTGATTGGACTTGTTGTGTTTTTCTGGTGGAGGAGAAACACAGGAGGGAAGTACAGTCGACTCAGCCGAGCATTGGCTTTCTTTGAGCAAGAGGAGAGAAGTGTCAAGCAAAGTCTTACAACCTCTGATTTGCCATCATGGGTAAGAAAAAATTACAGGTGATGAAATAATGTTCTGAGCTGTTTCTTTGAAGTGCATGTGATATTTTTGTAAACAATATTTTTGAGTTTCCAGGAAAACAGTCAGCTGACAAGAGCAGGAGTTGAGCTGTAAAGCTGTGATGGAGCAGCTGTCCCCCACCAGCAGTGACATTACACTGAGCCCCAGTCTAAATACAGCAGGGTACAATGGTAAACCAGACACCACTCTGGAAAGGAAACATGCCCACAGGGTCCCTGTTATTTTGGGACCCAGTCTGCTATCTCTCCTGTTGTAACTCACTCTGTTACTTTGTCTCAGTAAAAGTGTTAGATAACAGTGGAGTTCTTGACTGTCTCCTTGCCAGGGTTAGCAGTTTAGTGGCTAGGGGTTTGTCAGGAGTCTCCTGAAGCCTCCCCAGAAAGCCCCAGTGTGTAAATCAATATGATAACTTGGACTGTCTCTGTCCAAATACATAATACAACTCAGATGAACATTGTATTGAGGCATTCTGCAATTCGATTATTTTATATCCAGATAACACGATTTGTGAGTCCATATGACTAAATAATAACAGTTTAAGAGTTTGTGGGTACTCTTTTTGTGTGTGGCACACTCAAGTCTTTAGAAGAGGTTTGTAAAACAGTTTCATTTTTTCTGATTATGGACACAATTATAGCATGAAGGGGAAGGAGAGTGGGTTGGCTTTGTTTTAGTGTATAATAATTCATGCTGTCATTTTCCTTAAAGAATGTTACACAGGGCTGATATAGTAGTCACTTATGTTCCATATTTATTACCTACCTTTAGACCACCTGCAGACTCATGCATCATAAAATATCCACAACTTTAGACAGACATAAACTTGCTTTAGAATTCTGTGTATACCCTGTTGTAAAACTAACAGGGAAATTGAGATTTTCTGTTGACTAAAGCAGCTTTATGGGGCAGAGATTGTCTCCAGGGTTAGATTTGGGGATCAGTGAAAAAACAAATTAGACAGCACTGAACTGAGTGCTACCCAAGCACAAAATACAACTTAACTGAGTTGCAAACCTTATCCTTGACTCACTGCTCAACCAGTTTGGTCTACAATCTATATCATGTTTCGAAAACAGTTAAAGACTAGCTCTGCTGACACATGCCTGAGGATGTATTGAGGCCATTAAACATGGGTGCAGGAGTGAGATGAGGTACAGTGAGAGCATCCAAGCATATACAGTATATGGAACCCTTGATCTTACCAAGGCCTGTGTATAATCATGGCAGGGATTCAAATTACTTATCTTCCTGGGCTTTACAGTGATTGATTAATATGCTCCAGACTGACAAGTTGAGCACAATTCAATGCATTAATATTATGCTGTGATCAAAGGTGGCTCTTAAATCTGATTGAGACAGTTTCTCCCCATAAGACAGAACTGAATCTTAATGGAGATGGCATTGCTTTCTCAAAACCTGTTTTAGTGGAGTGGCCCCATTCCCAAATGTCTATCACTAAAATGCACTTCTTGCTCCAGTTTATGGCCTTAACTATATTCATCCAGGCTGAGTCTGAGTCATTTGCTGACTGGTATTGCAGCTTTTAACACTGCAAGTAATATGCTGGGTTTAATGTCACGTGCGACACAAGCAGGAGCAAAGACAGAAACTCAGCTCCAGTTCAGTTGCCTGATAGGTGTGCTATTTATAGGAAATCTAGTAGACCTTTAGTAGATCTCCTTGTGTCAGTGTGACTTAAAAGAGGTAGCATTATCTGGGTGACACCACCAGTAAGAGCTAAAACTGTTCTGTATATGTCAGCTGAGTCTAATAGTCTTCTGTGTCCTGAATGTGGCACATTTTGTATATTTTTGGGATATCAATAAGATGTCTTATTAATTATTTAATGACTAATTAATAACAGGTTTGTATTTTGTTTTCAGGCTCTGAGCATATCTCAGACCCCATGTCCTCATTTTAGGCTGTTTTAATCCATGAAGCACAACCTTAAATGTCTTTTAAGATAATTACACTTCCAAGACATACATCTTGATAACTTTTCAGTTTTACCAACTTAGTCTCTGTTGAGTGCCCTCTGCCAGTGCTCAAAAACACATGTCCCTGATTGAATTAACTATTGCTTCACCCAGATTTTCTGAATAAGGTCATTGTGTCAAGTGTAAGAATGAAGCCTTGCCAGTGCCCCTTGAAAGGATTGTATTATTTCCACCTCCTAACAAAACTGAATCTGAAGCCTGAATCTGTCATTATAGACCAGAACTTTCTGTTCCCTGCCTTCTTGTCACTGCTTTATCCAACTTTGACATAAACGCTGGATAAGCACTTTTGCTGCCTTCATGAGGAATAGTGCTATCCATTGTAGCCGTGGCACTACATTTCATATCTCTGGCACTCTAGGCAGTAACATTAGTTCATCTTGCTCTTCATCATGCTTTTGCGATTAGGGAATAAACACCTAAGATTCTTTGTGATGGAGCTTCCCTTAGCAGAAGCAAAGTGGTTTATCTGCTATTCATAAAGATGGTGTGTGCATCGTTGCACACCTTTGTGCACAATAGGCATTTCCTTTACCTCATGTTAAATCAATGTCTTATTTACTGTGGTCGTTCAAGAAGATTAGTCAAACTGTGGTTCAGGCTCAAAGCACAAATGCAGTATGGAAATATGAGACTCAGTGAGGCCTTGTGCAGTATTAAGTAGTAATATAGTATTGGATTTTCTTTTGCTTTGTATAATTACATATGCACATTATTATGGTATTCTTAATTCTATTCTCTAATTCACCTTTAAATCTAACACAGTATCTGTCCACAGTGTTAGTCATATAACACATAGAGCTTAAAGACACTTTGCTCTTTGTAGAAAGAGATGAGTTTTAAGGTTTGCAGTGACTTATACATATTATACCCACACAAGATGATGATAAAAGAAAGGCCATACAATCAATTCACTCCTGAAGTTGAAATGAAAACTGAGGCTAACTTGACATTGGCAAATCAAAATGTTCCAGCATCAAGGTTTCATGCATTTTCTCAATAAGAGGAAATAGTGAAATATGTCTGTTACAATTACCTAGACCCCAAGGTAAAGTCTAGTTTCATCCAACCAGCACTTCTAAACTTAAAGATATTCACAGAAAGCAGCACATTTTAAACATTTACATTTACATTTAGACATTTGCCAGACATTTGTATCCAAAGCCACTTGCGAGCAAGGCAAATTAGTTTAAATGATAGATTTAATTGCCTAATTGTTGTAGCTCTAAATTTAATATAATGAAAATACAGTTTTCAAATTTTCACTGGCACAAATTATTCCCCACAGCCAAATGTGGAAATTGTCTTCAAAACATTGTACATTGGTTTATTGAAACCAACCAAGACATTATGTGCTCTGTTTTCCCCCATTTGTAGGTCCATTTCCCAGATGTGGAGCGAGTGGAGTGGCTAAACAAGGTAACGAATCGAGCAGCTGTCTCTTGAATTTGTTTGCTTGAGTGAAGCCCGCCCTCCTGCTTTGTGCAAACCCGAGTAAATGGGATGTCTGTCGATCTTCTGCACTCCCCCTTCCCACTGGGCCAGTGAATGTTGCCACACTGTACACTGCAGCACATTGGACTTAACATGCAGCCTTGGTTATGCGGCACTGTGAAATGCATTAACCCCAGTGAATCCCCATAGCAACAACCTGGATGTAAATTTAAAAAATAAAAGCACTCATGAATATACATTAAAATGATGTAGATGCAGCCATCAAAATTTCATTTGTTGGTAGCTCTGCTTGATGTGTATGATGCTGACAAATCTGCTAAATAGAACTACACTTTGAATATTTTAAAGTAACTATGTCATTTACTGTATGGGCCATGTACCTGTATGAGGCAGTAAGAAACATCTGAAGATCAATTTCATAAAATGAAAATATTAATAACCCACAATGTCTAAGAGCAAACATGAACGTGTCTTTTTTGGACTAAAATATGATGGAGAAAAGACTCTAATTTTATTTTCTTCCTATCCCCTGTCAGACGGTGAAACAGATGTGGCCTTACATCTGCCAGTTTGTGGAGAAACTGTTCCGCGAGACAATCGAGCCAGCAGTGAAGGAGTCCAACGGCCACCTCAGCACCTTCTGCTTCAGCAAGATCGACATCGGAGACAAAGTGAGTGTCACTCAGAGTTCAGGCATGGTTCTCAGACTGATCACGCACTATTACAACAGTGACACAACAGGCCTCTAGCAGCAGATGCCGTTGGGACATACGTGCATGTTACTGACATGTGGGCATGCTTGTTTCTTAAATAGTTTCCATGTGGGGGTCAGGAGAGGGTTGACCTTGTGCTAACCACGTGGAGGTTGAGAGGGGTGTTGGTATAGTATTGATGAACTGGAGTGTTGCAGTGGTCATAATGTTTTTTTCTCCATTGTAGCCACTGAGGGTCAACGGGGTCAAGGTTTACACAGAGAATGTGGATAAGCGTCAGATCATTATGGACCTACAGATCAGGTGAGCTTCTTTCATTTTCACAAACCTTATTCAATTTAGAGAAATAAACAAATGCAGGCAAAGTTGTAATCCTTAAAGATCCCTTGAAGATGTGAATCAAGACATACAGAAATACACCTTTTCCCTCTTTAAAAAATCCAGTCTATGATTATGATATACAAATATATTTATTTCAGAAGTTGCTGGACACAATATATTCTACTTCACTGTAAAGTCCATTCTCAATGTATTTACCCCAGTGCCTGAAAAGTTTCCACATCATACTTGTGTATGTGTAATATGACTCCAAAGCAGTTGTGATGTCACAAATCATGCTTGAAGGCCCACCCCTTAAAATTTGATTTTCCACTTTCATCAAATGATTGTAAAAACAGCCTTCTAGTGTCAAACTCTGTACATGCATACTGTACATTTAGGAGCAAGAACAAAACACATTTTTGAGTGAAAGGGGACTTTGGATTTTTGTTGTGATTGATTTGGTGACACCTTTGGTTGTTGATGGTTACATGGGAAAGGTTCAAATAGTATGAACAGGAGGAGTGATTACGGCAAGAAAAGCTAATTTCAGTGTTTAGTTGGGCATGTGGCAGCTGCCTAAGACTGATCTGAAAAAATTGTGAATCTGTTCTTTAACACTATAACAAAAAACTGAATACAACTGTTTACAATGCAGCCAAACAAACATGTTGTTGTGTTTTGTGAGAGAAGTCAGCCAGTAAATTACCTCTTTACATCCTGCCATGAGCTTTAATCACTAACGCTGGATCACCTGCTGCATTGTTTCCTGTTATTCCCTAGTGTGCAGTTAGGCAATTTGAATTCAGTGTGGTAATGGCCGCTAATGGAGAGGTGAGGCTGACCTTGAAAAACAAGGTTTGATTTCCATAACATTTTAAGAATTATGATGCTGCAGGCCAAGAAAATAACAGGATTTAAAAAATTAAAATTTAACTCATGCTCAATAACTGCAGTCATGTCACATTTTCACAAGTAAAACACTCAGCTAGAGTTTCAAAAACAACACCATGAAGTGAATAAATAAAACATGGGAATCTGCATGAGGTCTAAATTTAACCAGTGTCATGTCTTATTCCACCTATCCTGTGGAGACTGATAAAGAACCTTCCTGGTATTGTCCTGACACAGGATTTTTACTAGACATAATGTCGTTTGTGTCAGCTTTGTAGGCAATACGGAGATTGACGTGGACATAAAACGCTACTACTGCAAAGCTGGTATCAAGAGCATCCAGGTAAGGAAACTCCCTTTTGCCTAATTTGCTTCTGTCTTTCTAACATGATTTCAGAAAGGTTTTTTGCTGTGGGTTTTGGCTTCTGTGATATTTACCAGAAAAATGAGTATGATCTTTTGNAATAGAATAGAATAGAATAGAATAGAATAGAATAGAATAGGAAACATAATTCCTAAAAAACATCATATCATCATGAAAACATCATTGCATATGTCCTCATTGTATGGAAATGCTATTCTAATTGTTAGTCCTGTGCTGTTATGATGATGTTGGGGCGGTGGTACTGGTTTTTGTTGAGTTTGATCCAGTGATAGCTCTGGGCTAAAAACTGTTTTTGAGTCTTTAGTACAGGTCTTGAAAGCCCTCTTGCACCTTCCAGATGACAGCAGAAAGAAGGGATGATGTCAGGGTTGAGTTGCATCCTTCAGAATATTGCTGGCTCTGCAGAAGCTGTGTGATTTGAAGGTGTTTAACAGTGAGGGCAGGGGAAGTCCAAAATAAAGTGACTCAGTGACTTGAGGTAAAGGTCTGTGCTGTCGGCTCTAATTTGAGAGGCCTCTCCAGTGTTGGATGAACAGTCACAGAATAACTTTCTTCTTTGTATAGCATATATGAACATGATGCTTTAGATGTTTGTAGCCCTTTCCTTTTCAGATGACAGTTATTTCTGTGCAGTGACTTTTAAATGTGAATATAGAAAGTCTTGACTTCAGTGGCGAGAAATGTGTATACTCATACTGATAAGGCATAAGTATAAGCACAACAATAGAATAATAATGATGTGTTGTATCTGTAAACAGCCAATATGAAATTCTTTTTTGGGTGCTTGAAAAATAAAATGAAGCAATGTTTACTTATTTCTGGGCAACAAATAGAATCAAACGCGACTGGACTTTGACTTATCTATGGAAGACGTTTCACCTTTTATCCAAGCAGCTTCATCAGTTCGTTATGCATCGGTCTGACTAGTCCTCACTGGTCTAACAAAACAGTGGAGTTAAACCCAGGTATTCAAAAGTCCAATTTGCATACTAACAACTTTGTAGCTATTTGAGTTGGACAATGGTCAAGTGAAACTCCACTAACAAACTATTGTCTGGTGGGTGGGTACTTTCACAGAGGTTAAATACCTGGGGCTAACTCAACTGTTTTGTCACACTAATGAGGGCTAGTCAGACTGATGTCTCTTGGATAAGAGGAGAAACGGCAACAACCAACATGTAACTTTCTCTTCTTAGATTGTGCTAGTAGGAATGTGTTTTATTATTACTTCCCATCCCATTTATTGTCTTGTGAGTCCTCAGATTCATTAAGCAGATTTATTATGACCTAAGGATGTGTTTTTTTTACTTTGCTACACAACTGTAAAGGTGATAAAATAGGACAGAGAGGTAAGAGTCACAGTATAGATAAGATATAACTTTACCTTACGTTATAATGATCATTAATAATAAATATTAACATAGTAAAAAAATAGCCTATTTATATGTGACCCTTGAGAAGATTTTTTTCTCTGCAGTGAATCTGCGCTTTGTTGTTCTTATGTCCTTGACCCCTTTGTGTGTTGCCGCAGTGGAACGCAGCAGGCAGAAAAAACAATCATTGTGCCTCCTTGGAGACCAAGTGCTGTTAAGTCTTTCCTCGGGAGACATTTGTTTCTCCGTGCTCCTATTATGTAACTCAGACAGACCTACTTATTTCTCCAGCTCATTATCATCCACTGATACATTCGTCCCATCACTCCTTGAGGTGGTTTACATTACACAGAGCAGGTGTGTTTGAGTCAGTGATAACACTGAGATTACTGATGGCTTTGTGAGGAGTAGAGTTCAACTCTGACTGATGTTTTATCATTCATCAGACCGTCATGTCTTCCACCACCATGATATAGGTCCTCTTCTCGTTACAGCTATTGTAAATAACTGACTTGTTAAATCTGTCAATAAATGACAGATTTACACATACAGTAATTTTTAACTATGCTAGTGGTCGGTCAGCCAACCATGACAACTACTGAATGTATCGCTATGAAATTTGTTATGGACATTTCTTGTTCCTAGATGATGAATCATAGTGGCATACATACATACTTCATTTATTCCAAGGAAATGAAAATGCCACAGCAGTCACCTGACATAAATCAAGTCAAATTAAAAATTAAGAGGCAAAAAAGCAAAAGAAAGAAATACAATTAAAGACGAAATTATATACATTAAAATAAAGATATGAGCATACTATGAATACAACTAATGTTACATATTAACACACCAAACAAATGCATTAATTATGTACACTCAAACTTTGTAGATGTCTCTAAAACTATTGAATAGTTTGCAATGGAATATGGTAATTACAGATTAAGCATTTTTTAGTTTTAATTGGTCTAATACTTTGGTTAACAAAAATATGCTCAAAACATCCCCATCAGCTGCGCTTTGAGTTTAGTGCTAATTATCACGTGTTACCTAATGCACTAAATCAAGATGATTAACATGGTAAACATTATATCGTCATACTACCTATCAACATGTTAGCATTTCCATTTTAGTATGAGTATGTTAGCATGCTGATGTTAGCTCCTATCACAGCAGTACCTATCTCTTTATACATCCATGGCACCTAAATGGTGATTACAGTCGCACAAAGCTGCTAGCATGGCTAAAGCGTCTTAGTCTTGTTCTTTTATAATTGAATTCATTTTTTAAGCCGTGTTTATCTCTGTTTGCCTGCTAGCCAGTTGCTGATATTATCATTCTTTAAGATAGATTTAAGATAAAACCTTCAGATATGCTCTATGTTTAGTGATTGTTGTTAGACAAAGTTAATATGGGAAACATTAAATGTGTTAAATGTTTATTGTTTATCAGTGTTTGACGTGTATACTATGCTACTATACTATACTATTACAAATTAAAGTTGACTTTATTAAACATCAGCATGTTAGCTTTAAGCTCAAATTACAGCTGAGGCTTAATGGCAGCCTCACAGCATGGCTATATATACTTTGTCTTGTTCTTTTATAAATGAATCAATTATTTAAAACCTAATCATTCTGGTGTTTGACTGTTAGCCAGCTGTTGTAGGTCACCTTGCCTCTAAGATGTTGTTTTTTTCCTGAAGACAGTTTAGTCAATACTGTTATAAATACACAATGTACCACTATTTTCTAAAACTAGAAACAAGAAAAATGATGTATGAAGGAAACTTTTTGTGGAAATTCCAGTACCCAAAGGAAATGTGAATGCTGTCATTGTGCAAGGAAAAGCAAATTTAAGTATAATTTTTTTGTTTTTGTACTCAGGAAATCATTCTTTGTGGTGGCATTTCCCCCAAAGAGCTATCCAAACACTAAAACAGTTTATTAGTTACAAGGATGTTGTTATTTGTGTCACTGATGTTTTGTTAGTACTGGGTTTGCATGTGTAATTGTCGTTTCAGATGCTCTAAGCTACATTCAGGATCCACTTACATTTATTCCCGAATATACAAATATAGCTTTAAAATGAATGCATTGGTGCTAGAATTTAAACATCTTATGATGCCTGGTATGGATTAGAGCAGCTGGTGAAATCCACATGACAGGTCATTGCATATAATCCTTGTAATTGTCATAATATGTTATGGAGAAGGTGGAGGATGACACAGGGCAGGTGTGAAGTCAGGCTGTGATCGAGTTTCCAACCTGTCATGTGCTGTAGCTAACAGCTCCACCGCTGAGGAATGTCAAGGGCCAGCATGGTGTGACTGCTGTTTAGCTTTGTGTACTGTACTGTGTGTGTGTGCGTGTGTGTGTGTGTGTGTTAATGTGTTCCTCTTTTGTTTCCATAGATCCATGGTGTGTTGAGAGTGGTGATGGAGCCGTTGCTGGGCGATATGCCTCTTGTTGGAGCTCTGTCTCTGTTCTTCCTCAAGAAACCAGTAAGTCCAGATAATATGAGACTGATGAATTCAATTAAACCTGTTAAATAAAGCAGCATGAGATTTATATTGGTACTGCAGTCTGAACAGATGGAATATGATTAGAGCAGAAGCTATTAAACTGGGATTTGCATGTTGGAATACAAAGCCAGGTATCTCCTTAATCTTTTCTGGCATAGTGCAGCACAGTACCTTTTCAGCTCTGTGCTGTTACTTGACCTGACATGAAAAGAAAACCTTGACACTTTATGATTTTGTTCTTTGTAGCTGCACTCTATTTTTTTTGCCATGGCTGGCCTCATTCAGTGAATACTACAAATGCCAGTATCTGTCCTGATTATCTGTTTTACAGCAGATAGGTTCCTATTTTATATCCTCTTTAAGTTTTGTAATATGCTAATATTGCACCACAATAAATGAACAGGTTTTCAATTTCAGGCTGACATAAAATGGATTTTAAATGATGACATTTTACAGCCTCAAATTCCTATTTATTTAGTCTGTTCTTTCATCGTATAGATTCCACATCACTTCACATCATTTACACTTCACATTTCCACTTGCTTACATATCCAATATCTTTCAGTGCATACTAGATCAATCTCCCTCTCAACCACTGTGCAGAACTGCTACTGCACAGTTAAAAAAAATATTTGACCGATTTATACCAAATGGGAGGACCCAGTGGAACCATAGCAGAGCTTTAAATAGCTGCAGATCAAGCCAGCCCTGCTTGTGCAGATTTCTGTATATCAGACACTCGGTAAAAGCTCAAGGTGATACACTGGAAGGCTGAAGGGTGAAGGCAGCAGCTTAGTTTGTAAACACACACACTCAGACACTTATTCATCTTAATTACTCACTGTTGCTTGTAGATGAAGAATATTATATTAGTAAACTGAAGCACAGAGAAAATAGATTGCAAAAGCAATTTTGTAAAAAAAAAAAAAAAAAATCATATTATGCACCCTGAACTTCAAATAACTGATCGTTCTTCTTCCAACATGCCATAAAAGGTCTGATCCTGAGTGCCAAATGAAATAGAAACATTTCCAGACCATAAGAGGTCTTGGCCATGTCAGACTGTACGGAATGATCACATCAATATGACTCAGAGCAGCACTGTATAAATAACAAAGATGCATCACATTCTGCAGTGAGACCTCTAAAGATATTTTATTGCTCAGTCTAACAAACATTCTTTCACTTTATGTAATGACTTATGAAACAGCATAAGTCCAACAGTGGAGAGTATCATTTATACTGATATAATGAGTCTTTAGAATGCTCCCTAATGTACTGATTAACTTTTCCTGTAATGAAGGAATGAAATCTATTTTTCATTTATCAATTAATATTAAGGCTGTAAATTGTTCAAAATAATTACAGAGCAGTTCCCATACCCATAACTGATTGATGTCACTCTCATGTCTGACCATTAAATATGAAGTTACAGCTGAGAGAGCATAAAGACTAGAAACAGGTGGAAATAGCTGGCAGTAGCTTCATATTTAGCATAGAGACATGAAAGTGACATCAATCTTTAATTATGGCTTTAGAAACTAATTATATATTTTATAGCCTAAAGATCAGTTGATTCATCATTTTTTCAAAATTCATCATTTATCACATGTATCATCAGGATTTGTTTGGGTGATTGATTTAGTGAGCTGTTATTGCAATGCACTTTTTTCTTAGTGAACCAAATACAACAAAAGTCTTTTGGCCACTTACATGAATGGTCTTACTGGCAGGAGTGTGTCCACCATGTTCCCATGACACACAGACAACAGTCCATGTAATTAACAGCCCGCAGTGCTCCCCTCTTTGCAGTGCGCAGTGCATCAGTGCATCTGCTGCATTGTGAGCAACAAGAAAAGTAGGGTGAGAAAGGCTCATTAAGAAAACGCACTGAGACCTGTTCCCTCAGCTTGGAGGGAGAAACAGATCAAAGCTAACTGAGAGGCAGTGTCAGTCTGCCTCTGCCTGTGTCTCAGGTCTTTTCACACCTTTCTTTGACTTACTGACTTTTATCCTGTTTTCACTGATTCAAATTTCACATCTCCGGTGCCAGTTTTTTGATCAGAAATAGAAACAAACAGGTGCATAAGTTTTTCAGTTTTTTAATTTGTGATTTTTGTAAATTTTGTAAAGACTAGTACTTAAGAATAAAAGAAAAAAATAGATTGCATCTGACCTCAATAAACCCTGAAAACTAATGAGATCCTAGAGGGCAGTTGCTGCTTTTATAAATATTTCAGTAAGCCAGGTGTTCTTGTCTTTTCCATACATGGATCTGTGTTTTCAGTCCTCTTGTTGAGGGTCATAAACAGTTGCTAATTGG
>JANJYP010130707.1:0-19415 GCA_024605115.1 Rastrelliger brachysoma | reverse complement strand
ATATGCTTGTAATTATTAGCCTCATCATAGGCAAACAACACTGTGTATGGATGATGACAGGATTGAAGTAAAGCTGAAGTCACTTTTGCTTCCTCATGCTGCTACTGGCAGCTACAAGAGTTATATGAGACCTTTTTGCTTCTATCTTGGTTTTTGTAAATCTGAAGTAATGACCGCATCAAAAACATTTCTCTCGTAAAATTTCCTGCAATTAACTGAAGCTGTTCATGTCAAGAAATAATGATTTCTCCTTGAGTGCAAGCTTTCAGTGGCAAATTCAATGGAACACTTTTCATTTCTGCCATTTTTTAAAGAGGCAGTGTTGGATTTTGCCAACTTGGTTGTCAATGTTCTAGCTTTCAAACTGTAATGTTTAAACGTGCCTCATTTGTCTTATCAAACTTAAGTTAAGACATGCATTTCTCAATTAACATTTTTTTGGAACAGTTCAGTTTTTTGAGAGATTTGACTTGCCGGATGAGAATTTTCTCATCTGGAAAAATACTTCCAAAAATGTCAAAATATCTAATTAAGGTAAACACATTTCTCCAGTCCTTTAATCTCGCGCCACACACATTAGTCATTAACATCTAATATACACTTTCTACTGATTGTATATGGCCCAGTTCAGTGGAACCAGAACACCTACACCAGGAGCACAAATCCTCAACTGAGGTTCAAACAACAAAACTAACCTGGTTACTACAGGCTCTCCAAATTAGCAGGATTTATTTTACCTCTCTTATATTACGTGCACATTTTTCTATTTCTTTCAAAATATCTGGGATAACCTTTAATTTTTTTTTTCTTTTTCCAGACTCAGTTGAACAGAAGAAGTGTCAGGAATCTCTGTCCCACTGGTATTCCAAAACAGCTGAATCCAACACCCCAAAAAAATTCATCAGGATCTTCAAACACTCTTAAACTGAATGCAATTTATCACTTCTTTCTAAAAGGGCTCAGCTAGTGTGCAGTTAATGACCAAAGAAATCGTGCTAGCATTTTCTAAAAACAAAAAAAAGCAACAAAAAGGAGAGAAAGAGAGCTCCTCCACATCTATCGTCTCTTCTCTTCTGTTTGGTTTGTCTCTTCTCTGCTCCTCTAACATGCAGCAGTAAGGTTAGTCAAGATTATTCAAAACAAACAAAAACATCAGTCTCTTTAAAACTCTGGGTCCTCAATAAATCATGAAAATAATATTTGGGATACTAATGCCCTGTATACTGCACATATTGCCTCTATGCTCTATCTATCCTGGAACTGAACTCAACACACATCTGGATTGTTGTTTCTATAGTTTTTACTGTCAATATAGGCTACAGGCAACTTTATGCTCATGCTCTACATTTTGGAACAGAACCTCTTAAATATTGTTGTCTTTGCCCTGGAATGAAGGCTAAATTTAAGATTTGAGCGCTCTTGCCATGTAGAGGAGGGTGAAAAATAACACAATCAATTTGGGGGCTCAAACTCAATAAATTTTCCCCAGGAACCAGGCTTCAGGCTCTTGGTTACAGAAATGCCACTTCCGAAAGTCTCTAGAGTCTTAAAGCTACTGTTGCAGAGTGCTGCAAAAAGAGTGTGGTTGGGTTCATTTTGGTGAGCGCGGTGCCTCCACTGGAGACGCCAAGTCAGCAGACACACTCTCTCGTCAATCAGCTTCCACATCAGGAAGTGAAGATTCAATCCACAGCGAGGAAGAACAATTTTCAGTTTCTTTTTTTTTTAAAGAGACTGCAGCTTTGAGGACTAATGTTTATTAACAATGTTCATTTGATTGTGTCGACCCCAGATGAAGAGGTGTGTGCGCATGTGAGTGTTTGTATGAATGTACAGCATATGTTTAAGTGAGTCACCTGAAGTTTCCTGTCCAGGCAGCTGCTCGGTGGCACCTCCTAGAGCCCCTGAGAGACAGAGACAACCTCGCCTTTAAACCATGACCTGTGAATTTCTCACTTCTCGACAACCATGACGGTTCAATCAATTGTCCGTGAGGGCTAAGTGGAAGGAATTTTGGTGAAGGCTGAGATGGCACGAGGACCAGAATGCTTTTTTTTCTAGGATAAGTTGGTCCCATGGCAGATTGAGTTGTTTTCTGCAGCAAATTACAGCACACCAAATTAGAGAAAAGCCTGAACGGACACCAAGCTGCCCTCTTCTCTCTTCTTCAGCACAGTGAGGACATCCTTAAGTCTTTTTCGACAGCGATGAATATAAAAATGAATTTCTTTTCTGCTATAACCTCTGACTTCCTCCTGTCTGTCGACTCTGACCAACTGATCACAGAGTGGACTCATTCTCTGTGTGACAGGAGGTGGTCGTGGTGGTGGCCTTGCCCTCCTTGTTGAGTTTCAGGAAGCTGGGTTTCTCCTTCACCACGGTGACAGCCACTTCATTTCCACTGGGATTTTCCAATTTTGTCAAAGCCCGTTTCTCCGAAGCTTTGGCTGATGCCCCTTCCCTGTTGATCACAATTGAAACTACAATAATTAGGGCAACTGTTTTGGCTCAGTGAGGGCAATATACTTAAAGCAGGTGGTTTTCTTACCCATTGTTTGGAGTGGGATAAATAACCAGGAAGCAGGCAGTGAAGAATCCAAGGAGGGAGCCCCCAGAGGCCACCATGGGAATGACACGGACACTGCCAACTGCTTCCACCACAGCGCCTAGGGCTGAGGCCACCAAGATCTGACTGATGTACACCTACAACATAACATTTGAATTATATCAAAACACAATTTTCTCAGTATAGTATGTATACTACATTTTAGGCTCTATTACATATTCTAGGAATTGTAAAAGACAGTGTCAACACGCACTTGGCAGGATAAGATGGCACAGTCGATCCCAAAGCCTCGGCGGGAGTTGCCAGGACTGTGCTGGATGTACTGCAGGAGGCAAAGAAAGGTACAGTTATGGTTAGTAGTCCTAAGTGTGCATTCAGTTCATGAGTGCCACTGAAAGCTGAATTATTAAAAAAAACAGTTTCTGATGACAGAATTTTGCATCATTTATATCAATCGTAGATAATCACGTTTTAATCACCAACATGATATAAAATGTGCCCAAAGGGCAATTTTCATCTTCATTCTTGGAGTTTAGGTTACACATTAAGCTGAATATTTCTGTACCTCTTTCATTTCGTGATATTGACCCAGCAGAGCATAAGGACAGTAGGAAATACTCATGGAGATTATGCCCATACTGCTAATCATCACCATGGCAACGTAAACATTAGGGAAGAGCGCCATGAAAGCAGTTCCTATGGATGTGGAAAAAGAAAGAGAAAAATCAATTAATTTCAGTTCATAAATTATTACTGTTTTCTGTTGGCGTTTTGGTTTCATACCGATGGAGAATCCAAGTGTTCCCAGAATGTAGATGATCTTGATGCTCAGGTCAAAGTTATCCAGGTATTTCTGAAGGATAGCTGGATGAGGTAATGATGAGAAAAGGGAAGAAACAGAGAAAGGCATAATAGCTGATCAGTTAGTGAAGAATTTAATGTCAAAACATGTTATTCTTAGATTCTGAAGCTGAGAAACAGCCACATTTGAGTGATCTGGTATATTTAATCTGAGTGTGTTGTCACCTGAGCACGTAGCAGCCGTCATGGCATATATAACCAGTCCCCAGCAGCCCATCTGAACTCCTTTGTGATAATTATCCAGCAAAGTAGAGTTAATAGCAGCCTGTGAGAAGAGATACAGATCTAGTTTTTATTGGACCTCTGAACAAGATCAGATGGATCTTGCTGCAGNGATACAGATCTTTTTATTGGACCTCTGAACAAGATCAGATGGATCTTGCTGTAGTGTTTGACATAATAAACAATATATAACATATGAGAATACAAAAATATCAGATAAAATCTGAAAAAAATGTTGTGTTATCTTTAAAAAAACAAAAAAAACAAAGTTAATCCGATTATTTTGGATTTTTCACACATACAAGTGGTTTGATAAATGATTAACTGTTTACTTGATTACATTACAACATTACATACTCTCATGAGCATTATTTGAACAGTACTGTACTGCTGACAGTAGTGTGTTATTATTGTCATAATTATTAAAGTATATTATAATTTATAATAATTATATTATTAATTATTTCGCCCGTACAGTTGGATCTCCTTCGTAGATAACTTGTCCCATGAAGTCTGTGAAGAAGACAGCCTCAGCGATGATGGAGAACCAGGTTAGCAGGTGACAGACACACAGCCGTAGCAGCTCTGGAGGCATCTTCAGCATGGATAGCCACAGCAGTCGCACAGTGGTCTCCACCTGATGAGAAGAAGAAGAGGAGAATTAACAAATCAACACTCAAGATGCTGCGGAAAATGTAGAGAAAACACAGTGTTGATTGCTCTCATTTATTTGTCAACAAAATGTTTCAAGGTTAATTGAAACAGAATAAAAATACAGTCTGTCCATTATTTCTGTACAATGTGTCTACATAAGTCATTAGATAGTAATAGTAGGCTATATGTAAAGTAAAAATTCAGCCCTCTACTCCTCACCTCGCCTTCTTCGCTCTCTGCATCTCCGCTTGAAGAGTTTGTGTTTCCACTGCAGTTTCTGTTCCTCCGTTTGTTTCTCCTGCGGTGTCTGGTCTCCACTTCATACAGGTCATTCATGCTGCGAGATGGCTTGATGAGAAAAGCGGCGTTGGCTCTGCGATAGCGGTAGCGATGGCTCCCCACTCGTCCATAGTAGGAGAAGGTGCAGGATGGCTGGCGGTAGAAGGTGTGACGGTGGCGTGACTGCCGTGTGGGAGCTCCAGTGCTGGCAGCTGATATAAAAGATAGTTTATCAATCTTCTTTATTAATTAATATTAAGAATAGGCCAATATATTTCATGGGAATTGTACATTTTGTTCATCTTACAGGAAACTGTACATATTATCTCCACTTATGCAAATAGAAATCCACTTCATCTCTTTATTGACCCTTTAGAGTTGCTCCTCCAGGAAAAGACACTTAAGATATTGCTACTTGGTACGTGGCCAGGAAGCTTATCCCTCAATACTGGATATCTCTATAGACAGTACAGTAAACAGTACTATCAGGATAATTGCAGTCTCTTTTTATCTTTTTTACTGGTGCTAGTTAAAAGATGAAATAGCGGCTGTGAAAGAAAGTTCTGGTTCCACTCCTGGACAATGTACATTTCGTATGACTGACTGCTTAATAGCCCGACAAAATCAATAAATATTAAAATAAAAATAAAATAGGTTGTAATGAGTTCAGAGCACAAAATATAACTAAATATTTCAAAGCTCAAAACCACTCTCCTATCTGTAATGTACAGCCTGTTAGCTTAATTTGCACAAAGATAGGACACATGGGGACACAGATAGCCAGAAAGTGAAATTGTGGAACTATTATTTTAAGTATTTTTTAAATGTGATTTCCATAATTGTTCAGATTTTTTTTGTCTCAAAAAAGGGCTTTAAATACAAAAAATATCTATAACAATGGCATTTAAATAACAATATCAATGTCTTACTTTCATCATGTTTTATTCAATATACAATTTATATTATATTCATTAAAATATAAAACTACTGACCTTTGACCATTCCAGCACGATGAGCCTGCCCTTTAGCGCTCATCCTGTTAGCACTGGTGCCATCTATGTCAGCATTGACTACACCCGCTAAGAGCCGCCCATTAAGCGTCCGCTGCTCATTGAGCTGGTTGTTCAGCAATGCTTCCTGTCCCTCATCATTCTCCATTTCCTGTAAGAATGCCGAGAGGCGGGAAATTTTGGGGGTGGGAGCGTGTGTTTGGTGGTTGCTGTTTTGGGAGCGAAGCAGATCTTGACTTCCTGCACTACTGCTGCGTCTGATGCTGCCGAACCGCGGAGGTGGGGTGGTGCGGTTGGTGTTGAAGAAGGAAGCAGTTGTAGGAGGTGAGTGGTGATAGGGTGAGAGGCGGTCAGTGAAAATGGACGGTTCTATGTGGCACAAGAACAACGCGTCATGGTCAAGGTGGTCAAGGGTGGCATCTGCCATGGCGAGAACACTGTCGCTTTTGCCTGGAGAAAAAGAAGCGGGATCATAAGATTAGATTTGAAGTACTCTGAAGAAAATTATGAACAAGAAGAAGAGGAGGAGAAAAAAGGGGGAAAGTAAAAGGGGAAAGCATATAGTATAGTAGTGCTATGGTGTATAATTTAAAATTTCTGTCTCAAAAAACAGAAAAAGAGATAAGACTCTTGAACTCACTTCTCACAAGTTCCACCTCTAGGTAGTCCATGTCTCCATGCTCTGACTGGTCATCTCCATAGGGGTCATAAAGGTCATAGCTGTCCATAGTTTCATCCTCTCCTATCATTTCCAGCTTGGGAGCGAGAAGTCCAGCCCTGCCATTGGCAGAAGGTTGAGGGTGGGTGGGATCTGGACTCTCCTAAAAAGAGGAGATCAAGAGGAACGTGTTAGTACCAGAAGTCATTTTGTGAACAAGTTTTTTTTATTAAAATTGAACAGAACACACATAGATACTGTACCTGGTCCAACCTGTCGTGATGAGGCGAGTACTGCTGCTCCTCGATGCTGAGCAGATGCAACACCACAGACACAGAGAAGAGGATGGCAGCGAAGAAGAACAGAATCTGTTCTTGAGACTTGAAGGCTACTCCCAAGAAGGTATGTGTCCAGTCAAGACCTCCGAGAGCATAGCCCACTGCACCCCCAAGACCTGAACACACAGACATATGGAGAGGTTTAAACAGGTAGTAGTAGTGGTTGTAGTGGTAGTAGTAGTAGTAGTAGTAGTAGTAGTGGTGACATCATTGGCATGAGGGTTTTTTTCTCTTTCAATGTGTTTTTATGAGTCAAATATTATGTCAGTCCAGCTTGGTGAACAATGTGTTTTTTATGTTTTAATGTAAATCAAGTCATTATTGATGGTACCCTGAATTTCATGTCATATTTTCAATTATTTTTTGCACACATTATAAGGATTTAAACATGAATTTAAAGTTAACTATTGCTCACGAAACAAACTACATTGTTCACTGATAGCAAGGATATTTATGCTCATTAAACCATCACCATATTTTCTTAGTGTAACATTTTGTGTATGTGTAAGATATTAGTTGTACCTGCTGAGGCTGCATGGATATTGAGCGCCATGTCTTGGTCCTCTGCATCCGCCACGTCTAACAGGTAAGCTCTGATTGGTCCCTCTGTTGCATCTGCGCAGAAGTCCAACACCACAACTCCGAGCACAGTAAGAACAATTCCTATTGGCTGTCTCCCCTGCTCATCACCTAATGACAGACCTGACAGAAAAAGACAGAGATGGTGTTTGTTGTTATCAGTTTATAAAACCAACAGCGTAGAATATAGGATATTTGTGTTTCTGTTTTTTATGTTGTTATAATGTGACAAAGATGGATTTTCTCCATATTCAATAAAGCATAAATGTGCACCCAAGTTACAAAAACAAATACCGTACTCAAATTTACCTGTAGTGGTATCTATGAATAAAATCAATGAAAATATTGTTTTTGTTATCTGGGTAAAATTATTTAAATTTGACCACGGAACAATTTAAACCATTTTTAATACACAAACATTTTGATACAATATAATAATATGCTAAAAAGACAAATTAATTAAGAAAAAACAGAGGATATCTGGTCTCATATTGCTGTAACACAGTTCAAAGCTGCACATGATCAATGTCAGGGAGTATGAATACATATACACACATAAATATACACACACACACACACATGTATGAGTGATATCACAGGCAGTCTGACGCAGCATGACTTTACAAATTGAAATCCATTAATGTCGAGGAAACAAATGTTCATAGAAGGAGCAAGTGTGTGTGTGGGACAATGGAGCAATACTACTCACTAGCCAGGCAGACAGGAAGTTAAATGTGATTGGTGGAAATGGGGAAGCAAACAGGAAGCATTTCCCTGTGAACTGCCTGCTCCTGTGTTCCCATGTCAACACACATACACACACACACACATATGCAGGTTACAGTACATTTCCCATGTCATCCTATGTGGTTCACACACATTCATCCATATATCCATGGAAACATCCACACATTTTCTTTCTCCTCCCATTCTTTTTTTTTTAAACATCTCTTTCACAGATACAGGTCACTGGTCTTTTTTCCCACGTTTACCCAACTGGCAAGGAGCTCATACACACACGCGCACACACACACCTCCCCAGTGCCCCCAAACGACCTGAGTGCCAGCGTCTCAACAGAAGAATAGAAGGTGGAACAGAACAGAATAGAATTGAATAGAAATGAATAGAAACTGCTGACAGAAAACAGTTCACACAGCACTTGTTCTTGTTATTTATAACTCCTTTGACGATTCATTTTACTTTGTTCTATTTAGAGACATTTAAGACCCTGGTTTGTATTGTGATTGTGATTCAATTTTTATTTCCTGCATTAACACACAGGACATAATAATAGTTAAAAAGAGGATCGGATTTTTTTTTTTTACTGTTCCAAAAAATAAGAAAACGCCATCAGGAATTTACTTCAAACTGATGTGATTCTGATTTGATAACATAGCGTGTAGATTGCTGAATAAATCAGTTGCAATGTGTGAAACGTTATTACCAAGCTGAATTAAATGGCTTGAAGCTGAACATGTGTATTCAAATTTCAAAGTCAGTAACTTTTAAAAACTTATTTACATCAAGAACACGAGTTTTCAGTCTATTCATGTTAAAAGCATCATGGGGCAATGTTGACCTGTACCTCATTAGCAGTGGCGAACCAACAGATTTGATTTCTCTGTTATAAATTGTATATTCAGACTTTGTCTTAGGACCTATTCTGTTTAGTCTATACATAAAGGACCTACCATCAGCATGCTCAGGATGTGAGGTCCAGATGTCTGGACGCTATCTTTTAAACAAGTTAGAAAAGTAATGCAAGTAGTTAAATATAATTTAGCCAATTTTCAATATATAAGAAACTGTCTAACAACAACTGCTGCTAAAATCTATTTAAACGCTATGATCATCACTCACCTGACGTACTGTATGACAAGCTCAAGTGAATAGCTCAACATTGAAACCAATTCATTCCATTTACAAACAAGCTCTTACAGTTTTAGACAGAAAATATAAATTATATCATCACTGCAAACTCCTTGGAAAGTGTAGCCTACTTAGCTGGGACTATGTTAAAATATGGTGATGCTTGTCTGCTCTTTAAGATTCTGAATGGCAAGGCTCCCCCATCACTCTGTGCATTCATACAAAACAAAACATCTAATAACAGAACCACACAATCGGCTTTACAAGGTGACTGTGTAGTCTCTCATAGGTCGACTACTTTTGTTCAGTTATGTTTCTCTGTAAGAGCCTCTAAGTTATGGAACACATTGCTCTTAAGTGGTCAGACATGTGAACACTTTTAAATTGTATAATGCTTACTTGTTGTTTGATATATGTTGTTTTTATTTATGTATCCTTTTAATATGTGTAATTTATTAATTTATTAACTTGACTGATGAACATCTGGTCTTTATGTGGTTATGAGACATCTTGCCAGAGGAGTGCAGTTTAAAATTACACTGACACATTTACAGCAATTTTAACTAATGTGCAATGTCCTTCTCAAATAAATAAATACATAAATTTACATGGATAATTATTTTAATAATTGATTAATTGAACCATTTATCAACCAATAATTCCAAACATTTGTTGCTGTTGTTAATATAATACCTATATATAAATTAAGAGAAACAAATAAAATAATAGGTTAATAGAGATTAAACACAGCCCTCCTTATTTATGTTTCAAATTATTGTAATAAAATTATAATTGCTATAAATGGCTTAACCCAGTCTTCACATTAGCTGAAAAGTCAGTTGCATCATGGTGCATTCAGTCTTTAAAATCCCTGAGGATGTTTGCAATTATTTTTAGTACTTATTTTTATTAAATACAGACTATTTAAGTTACATTGTATCAATTTGACCAGTGTGCCCTTCAACAGTGATCAAAATTGATAACTAGTACAAAAACCTAGAACCAGAAACCAGGAAGAGTACATAACTTCACTGTCAGGTTTTATTGGGATTTTTTGCATTTTGCATCATTTTTTGTTAATTCTCCACTGGCGTCGTGCCTGCTATAATATTTATAGTATAACTATATATATATTGTATAATTTGTGCACATTAAGGATAAAAGCAGAAACATTTGCAACATCACCCAGTTTAAATGTCTCATCACACATGACACAGTCTCTCAGCTCTGTCTGTTTACATGTGCACTTGCAAAACATGGTTAATGACATTACAACCGGAACTACACCGATATACATAGACCACAGATCAATATCTGTGCGGCACGATCAGCAGCTGTTCAATAGATTTGATTGGATGCATGTGACCTTGGAATGACATCTTAGTGATGTAACAAGCAGAGGACTGTGACTGTGAGCAACATCAGTTGCTGTACAAGGACACAACCATTGGTGTGGGTGGAGCTTTTGGAAATGACACTCACTACTCAGTTCATGCTGGGTAAAACAAGAGTTTGTTTGCCGCTGGGGTCGTGATACTCCCAAGTGGGTTAGTGAACAGCACTGAGCAGATGGCACAAAGTCAATCATATATGAACATCAGATAGTGAATTTCTTTTTTTTAGTTCTAAATTTTAAGCAGCTGAGATTGAGATTCTATAAGTCTACTTGGCAGTTTTTGTTTCTGTTCACTGTTGATGTTTTGAATCCTTCAAGTCATTTTGTTCAAATCAGGAATTGATGTTTGAGGGTGTAATTTATAAAAAGGTTAAAAATGCTATACAGTGAAAATCTAAGAGTAATCTTTCACAATTTGACAGAAATTTAAATCACTGACTTTCTCCATAGTAAGAAAATAATGACTGACAAAAAAACTTCTCCTGCCTCTTCTTACTATTAGTGCTATTACCGTATATACTATCAATTACTCATGGGATTGTACAGAATTGTTTTGTCATTAAAGTAGTTGTGGTGAAGTGCAGCTCATGTCATGTCACAATTTGAAAAAGAAGCAATAGCTTCAAATAGAAGAATCTCCTAAAAACAGGGCTAAGAAGGAAAAGAGCCTCCTCCTTGTGATCAACAATAAATAGTATAAGTGCTTGGTGGTATTCAAAATAAGATATATACATTTATCCTCTTCAAGGCAAGTAAAAAAATGAAAAAGTGAGAAATAAAAACATTAATTTTCTGTCACACTTTAACAAAACAATAGTATTATCTGCTCACCTATTAGTGATCCATTTAGAAACAGCGCCACTCCAATCAGTGTTCCTATACAGAGAGCCAGGATGAACGGCCTCCGTCTGCCCCATTTCAGAGTGCAGCGGTCACTGGCCGAGCCGATCAGAGGGGTGAACATGAGGCCGAGGACTGGACTGAGGAACCATGTCAAACTGTAGTACTGCTCTGGAAGACCTGGACACACAGACACAGAATGGATATACGTTATAGAGTGAGTTTTCACAACCAGTGTAGGTAGTTTAAGGATTTTCAGGCTCATTTGAAATATACTGAGAGATGAAGAAAAAAAACAAGATAGATTTGACCCTGAAGTTTTACTATCTTCCAGCAGGAGGTGCAAGTAACATCCTATTTCTCAGAGCAAGAGTCACTGTTTCTATGTAAGCTTGAATTAAACTGAACTCTCTCTTTTTAAACTGTAACCAAGTAAAAAAAAATCAAATGACATATATGATTTCAACACATGTATAAGACAATGGTGTCATTGTGATGTGAAGGATGTAACTTTATATGTTTGGGCAAAGTCAAAGTAACAAATACATAATGAAAAAACAAAACAATCGTGACTGTATACTTAATTGAATGTGCTGTGATGTTAATTAGAGCATTAATAATAGTAAATAGTAAATTCTCAGCAACATGTGATACCAATGGAAGTGAAGATATACAGAAAACCTGCAGATCATTTTTTCTACATCATGTGTTAAAACCGCAATCTGCAATGGTGATGCACCACAGCAGGATTCATCTCACGTCTATTGAGCATCTCTGTTAACGTTCACCCTGTGTACTGGTAAACGCAGAGAAAAATAAGCAAGAGAGTGACGACCCACTGATCAAGTTTCTCAGACATTTGTGTGTAACAGACACTACAGAAACAACTCAGACAGTGTTCCATCTGTCAGAAATAAATCGCTTTTCATGTCTCTATTGAAAAGTACCAAAGCTTCTAAGTATTGCTGTTACTTTCCTTTCATTGTCTGATTTCTGGTATACACATTTCCTGTATTTAATTAAGTGGATGTGACCTGAATCCATACCTTAATGTGTACATGACCTTGTCACTAGGAACAAGTTTAATTATTTTGTGCCTCAGCTTTCCACAGTCGGAAACCAGGTGGAAGTTATGAACTGAGACGTGCTCACAGAAATGCAGACACGTTGCACGACATGGTCTGAAAATAGGATGGATTAATGGAAATACCTTTGCGCCACACATACAGGATGCAGGAACATAATGGAAATGCCTACTGTACACACCTGCTTTCAATACCCATTAATAATATCAGTCAACACCTTGCAAACCAGACACACACAACAACAAATTCAGTTTTTTATTAACTCCTCATAAAACCATCACACACACACACACACACACACACACAAAATTGCTGCTGCCCGTCTCTCTCCAAGCTCCTTTCAAACTATTTTTGCCTCTCTTTGTCCATCACACAGGAACACACACAACCTGAAATTACAACTCACATGAAAGAGAATATTTTTAAAGTCAGAAGCTGCCTTACAGTGTTGAGTAATCAAATACGTACATGTTACTGATGAGTTCCTGTGAATTATATTCATGTGAACATTTCTCTATATTAGATTTCATATCATTTAAATATTAATTGAATTACACAAAACAAGAATTTGACAGTGATGTGTTTTCAACTAAGACAATGTGAAGCATTTCATAACAGAACAGCACCAAAATCAGCAGGTTACATTTGGTTTAGGAGCTAATCTGTGTCCACTTTCTTTCATAAGGATGTAAACCTGTTCCTTACATAGAATGACTCAAGCTTGAGGGTGAGCAAAAGGTGAATCATCTACTCTTATCTATAGCACACAACATCTCACTTCTACAAATTGTTTCCCTTATCTTTATTTGTGCAAACTCTGGAAGTTTGCTTTACTCCAAACTGTTTCACTACCCAAAATCTCACATGTTGCATATGCAGATTCAGCCCTTTTTCTCAAGGGCAGGTGTCCTGCAGGGAATTGTTTGTGACAGTTGGAAAACCTGGTCTGCATCAAACTGATAGCAGCCGTAGCTTGAGCAAAACCTACATAACTCTAAAATTAATTATGAAGATAGAAGCTACAGAGGCTAATCGAGTCACTTCTGCTGAAGGTTGCAAATTTATTAACTGTGCCAACAGGTTTAAAAAGTTTTAACTCCATGTTTTTGTGACTATGATCATTTTCCTTCTAAAAAGTATTTTATAGCACAAGTTACTAACTGAACTCAGCCCAACTCTGTTTGAGGTTGTTCTTGCCCATGCAACGCATAGTTACAACATCACTAACTCTAAAAATAAAGTTGCATTTCTGTTGTTGGTTACTCACAAAAGCCATATCCCAAAGTGTTTCACATTTTTTTTTAAAAATCAATCATTACATAATGGAAATCCTCACACACCCATGTATTATTATTGCTAAAATAGCATCAGACTACGCCTTGGAGTGCAGAGCGGTGATTTGACTGAGCAGCTACTGAGAGGAAGAAGAAGCAGAGGAGAAAACTGAGTCAAGTCAGCTGAATCGCAAATAATTAAATAAAAACTTTATTAAGGTTCCACTGGGAGTTTAATGCCATTAAATGCCATTTGGCTGCCATACTATCTCTTCTCCACTAGAGAGACAGGGAGGAAGACACGGAAATATCAACTCCTGGATCTGTCCCATCTCTCTTTATAATGTCTGTCTGCAATAAGAATGCGTTCCAGCTTATGCTGCCTGAAAGAATGATCAATAGCTTTGCTCAAAGTTTGGGATACAGACATTTAAACTTCACAATTTTATAGATGGATTGGCAAGTCGACCACACTTCACACTTTACGAGACTTTTAGATTTTATTAACGGATAAAACCACATCCTCACAGCTAAAAAACAGAGCCGAATGATTATGCAATTTTTTATTTTGTGTGTATGTGTAAAATTGTGTTGTATGGGGTCTTACTGAAAAGATTGTTTGTCTCACTCTGGACAAACAAAAAAGTGAAAAATATACCTCAAATAAGAGCTGTAATCCATTCTTGTTTTCTCTTATTTAATCTAAAGTAATCTCAAAATCCAATGTCTGCAGATCAATATGAGGATGATGCGACTGATATTTCATTCTGCAGTGAACAACAGGGAAGGCGGAGAGTGAAGAAAGCAGAGCTGATGGTGGCTAATTCAATTGAGAAGACATTAGGCTGTTATTAATTTATAATGCACTTTCAAATTTCTCTATCAACCTCTTTGATGAAATAAACATCAATAGCTGAGTGTAAAGATATTACATGATTAAGCACTTGTCTAAAATGTCCCAACCTCTTGCACTGGTTTGTTAAAAGCACTCTCAGACGGTGTCATTACTGAACACAGTCTGAAGTGAGACTCTATACTTCACCTACTGACTGAGACAGTAACAAAGGAAGACTTTGGTTCTTGACAGACAGCACATAGAAACTGAAGTTCATTTTGCTGGTAAATTCAGGAAAGTTTCACATGACTCAGCACTGTCAGTTTCTGGAAGCTTGTTGGAGAAGTTTATGTTGCTGTCATATGAAAACCTACCTGCTGCAATCCTGATGATTTTCATGTTTTACTGCCATTCATAGATCACGTTAGTCTATCGCTGGACTTTTTAAATGATAATTTATGGACAAAAACTGCAACAACTGATTTAATCTTCCTAAATGATGATATGTTAGCAGTTCTTCACATACAGTAAGACAGTAAACTGAATATCTTTGGATTGACAATCTATGGCACATCTATGGCAATGTATAGATACTAATAACTAATCACAAAAAAATATCAGTAATAGAGATAATGGTTTCAGTCTGACTATAGACGTCTTGGGAACTGTGATATAATGCAAGCAAGTTAGCAACATTACTTAAAATGTTAAAATATATCATGCACTCATCTTTAAATGTGTGGCTTCAAGATTTTTTTCAGAATTTTTGCCTTTATTCTATAGTCGGCAGTAGAGAGTCAAGTTTAACGGAGATACATTTCTGCAAAAGGGTGAGACTAACTAACAGGTGTGTTGTTGGCTTGTTAGTGTTATTAGTGTTATTATGCAAACATGTCAGTTTCTGGCTCAGTGCTGCAACTAAATATAATTATTTAAATATTGATGTTTCTATTGGGTTATCATTATTATTATTAATAATTGTTCACTCAATCAAATACCAGAAAACTGTTATTGGGAGCTGTTGGGGTACGGCGTTTTTTTCTTGGACGACTCCATAAGTAGACTTGAGGAGCCAGGGATCAACCCACTAACTTTGTGATCACTAAATGACCCCACTAAATGACCCACTCTAACTCTTGAGTTGCCACTGTCCCATAAAACATTAATGAATTTCTATAACCTTCCTCTCAAAACTCCACAGGATTACTAAAAAAAAAACCCCACTGAGCTTGATGTTTAAAATTAGCATTTTCTTTCCCTCTTTGCACATATCAAGCTCAGGCATTTTGAACATCTGTTTTTCCCCAGCTGGAGATAAAATAGAGATTTTGAGTCATACCAGCGCCTCTGAGCAGTGTTCACACAGTAATATAATATTAGCACTGTGCCCTCATTTAAAACTTTACATAGTTCCTGCTGTCCTGTACAAATTTCGACCTCTGCCTTTCTCGTGAGAGAACCATGAACAGGGTTTGACCCCTGTCGCCGTGGTGACCAGGTCTTGGGAACCCTGTCACCACCGAGACTCCATCACCTTCACTTCCTGGCTCCTAATATGGCTGTGTCATTCATACAGCACTTCCTGTTTTGGGGAGACTGAGACTGAGGAAAGTTTTGTTTCAAGCTTGTTTGTCTCCTTTTTTTCTCTTCTACCTCTTTCTTTCTTTCAAACACACACACACACACACACACACACACACACACACACACACACACACACACACACACACAGTTGTATATAAACACACATAGCTATGGATGCATGGATGCCCAGAAAAACTAAAAACACACACACAGACACAGACTCTAAAATGCACAAACACATACACAAAGGCACACATACACACACACACACAATACCTGTTAAGACTCAAACAGTGGCACAACCATAAAGAGGGAGCCAAAGCAGCAGATAGGAATCTCTGTGTCTGTAAGTTTGTCAACATCAAAACAGGAAAACTGTTTCTAATAAACAGTTCTCGCACACAGACACACAAACAGAAAAACAGTCAACACCAAGCAAATAAAGACTTGTCTCTGTTCCCACACAGACCTACAGACGTACCTAAAAATAAAAAAAAAAATCTAAAAAAAAAAAAAACCCTCACAGCTGAGTTCCCACAGATTTGTAGGTACAAACACACACACACAAGAAACAATACTGAGAGAATCAAGAAGCAGGAAGTATTTTAGAAAGAGAGAAACAGAAACGAGTGTGGTAAGAGACAGAGAGGGAGGAAACAGGGAGAGAGGGAGTGTGAGAAAGGATTAAGATCAAAGAAACACAGAAGGGGACGACAGTGAGAAAGGCATAAGGTGAGAGCAGGAGGAGGAGGAGGAAATTAGGACAGAGAGAGTGAGAGAGAAAGCCGGAAGGATGGAGATAGCGACAGAAAAAAGTTAATATTAAGGCTGTCAGATGGCCGTGAGTGTTGCTGATTGATCGTGGGAAAGAAAAATGTACAATCAGCTCCATCTATCATCAAAGCACTCTTTTTACTATGCACATTTCCTCCTTACACACACATACACTAAAAATGGACACCCTTGTATGACTTTTGGAGTACAGACTGCTCATTCATTACAACGTCTGCATAGACTTCGTGTGTGTGTGCGTTCCTCCTCCTCACCTCATCTGCACTGACAAAGCACTATAACTTTGTGGTATCCATTTGTAAATTTTGATTAACATGTAGTTTACTTTGAACTTCCTGAAATATCATTGCATGAAATTGTGGAATATAAGAAAAAACACTTACCTACTATATTACAAGATCATTTCTAAGCTGGCACCAAATATATTTCATCTTTTCCCTCTACATGTTCTCTTAATTTTGATAGTAAACACTCTTGCCTTTTGTAACGTTCCCAGTCAGTTGATTTGAATACTATAAGTTTCACCTAAACTGCAAAATTTTCCTAACAGCCCTGTCCTTGTTTAGAGGAAGAACTTGAACAAGAATTATTGTATGTCTTGCAGGATTTGTTTTGAGATGGTTTCTTGCAGCTACATGAAGCTGTAAAATGTATTCCTGTTTATTCTGTTGTTCTGGAAACAGCCCTTGGAATCACATGAAAAGTTCCTGTTTTGTTTTTTTTCCACTGTTGCAAAATGCTTACAGTAGGTACTTGACGATCAGCTGGTTTGATAGTGTGATGGGTTAGGTTAGTGACAAGCTGGAATAATGATGCCTGGTTAGTTATCATTGACTGATGTCTGTGCAAGATTGATAATTAAGTATTAGATGTTCATTCTGTTTTTCTGGACTGTCGGATGATTACATTTAGTTTGTGAGATGTGTTTCAATTAAAACTGCTGAGAAATAGAGGAGACTGATGAATGCAGCGTGTTCCATATACTCATTGTCAGACTAATTAATTTAATTATAAAAACAAAAACTGAAAGGTGGAGTAGACTGATTAATGCAGTGTGCCCTCTCCACTCAATGTTAGACTAATTAATTAAAATCTAGAGTTTGTTTGTAGGTGTTTAAGCTGGGAATATATTTTTTCCCACAGAGAGACGGGCCACTTATCATGTACCCACAATCTGATATAGCTCATTTCTGCCACAGAGCTCTGTTGTCACATCACTGAGCCACAGTGTAGTACTGGGTGTCACATTCCTTTATTGTCATGAACACGGGCACTGTGGTTTACTTTGACACCATGCAGCCACTTGAAATATTCACTTATGCTCCAAATGTATTCATTTGCTACTGGGAATAGTGTAATTTTGACCTCTGACTGAGTACCTTTATTAAAAACCACAGTGCCCAGCTGTTTCAGGAAGTCATTTAGTTAATTTTGAATATGAAATTATTTGAGCCACAAGATGATTAGTCAGAAGTCAGAAATCATTAAGACTTCTTGTCAATGAAAAAAAAACAGAAAAGCATTCGTCATATTCTTGAATTAATTCTCTTGATCTGCTCCACCCAGCTCTCTACTTCACCTTTCTATTACACCTTTCATTACAAAAACACTATTGATTTCTTCTTATATCTACATTTCTCCATCCACGTTCCTTCTCATTTCCTGCACTTCTTCTCTATTTCAATGGACATAAAGTGAACAATACATGAACAAAACTTTAACATCTACAAATGTCAACCTCATCCTCTCCTACTTTCCTCTCACCTCACCTCTCCTGTCCTCTCTCTGTTCCCATCGCCCCCTCATTCCCTTTCTCCCATAAACACGAAACAATCCTTTCATATCCTGCGCTGGCGTGAGAAAACCACAAGAAAAATGACAAGCGTCCCCGAAAAGAGCCAGAGAAATGGTGTGAAAGTGAGAGTAAGGCAGAGGTCATGAGGGGAGAAAGTGTGCAGGAAGGAAGGAGGGTGAGAGCGAGAGAATGAGAGAGAGCATGAGGAAAGGAAAAAATGGAAGCAGGTGTTTTTGAAAAAACAAAACAAAGCACTGTATGAACTGTGTCAGGTGTTCAATTCAGAGAGGAGGTAAGGAAGAACTATAGCTTGCGACAGATGGTCTTTTTGGAGCAGATTTACAATATTAACATCAATATTTTATTATTGATAAGTGTCTGGCTGTAGATTTTAGGCCACCACTGAAGGCTGGAGGCTTTTTCATGCTGGTGATTTCAATACAAACACAAACAAAGACCTTTTTTAATACCAGCCTCTCTTTTGAAAAACCGATTGAAAACTGAAATGAGACAAGTTATTGATTGTTGCTGCTGTTGCAGCTGTATTTGTGAATGTACTAGCTTGTGTTGGGGCTTAAAGACCGTTGTCATTACTAACTTATGATTAAAGGAAAATCTGTTTTTTCCAGGACATTTTTTTGTAATCAACGTCATAAATTTTGGGTTATAATGTCCCCATTTTTCCTCACTCTGCCTCATCTAATTAAACTTTAGTCAGGGATTTACTTCCTACTTCCCAGACTACCTCTGGAAAATGTTTTATGTGCCTTACAGTAA
>JANJYP010130704.1:0-10091 GCA_024605115.1 Rastrelliger brachysoma | reverse complement strand
ACACACACACACACACACACACACACACACACACTACTGTCTCCTGCTGCAATCTGCTAGGTTACTTACCAATACAAGCCTCATTTCATTTCTTCTATCCTACTATTGCAAAAAAAGAAAGAAAAAAAATCATAAATATTTAAAACTTCAGAGCCACAATTCATTTTATTTTTATGCCAAGTCAAAGGCAGAAATCCCCTGTAACCACCTTAAAAGCCTCAGCTCGATATATCAGGCCATTTAGGAGCACTGAAGTCCAAACAATGGATATCCGATAATGCCATTTGTAAGTAACACACAGAGGAAAAGATAGCAAAAACAGATAATAAAAAGGGCATCAATCTTGTTTATTTCCCTCCAGTGCCCCCTGAACATCCCCTTTGCCTGTTACTTTTGTTTAAAAGTAGTGGGACTTGCATGCAATAGCATTGATTTGACAACAGTAAACTAGGCCACAGTCAATAGCCCTGATCAGTTATTACACAAGTCAGCTAAGTCTCATCAGAAGTACTTAAATGCTCTTTTGAAAATGCTTTCATGCTCAGGTCTGTACTCTATGAGCTATTGATATATTGACAATGCAACAGCTACTGAAATATCCTGTTCAAGTATTCAGCCCTACAGTCATCACACATCCAATCTTAGCTCACCACATGACCACCCACAGCCAAAACCACTTTTATGATGTTACATTATCCCCAACACTCACTGTTTATCCCGTCAGTTATGAAACATTGTATTCACTCCATAGAGTTAACATTGTGTTCTTGAACTGCAGTATGTGTCATTATCATGGATATATTTTGAACACTCATACATTACTGAACTGCATGACTATTCTCACAAACCCTTACAATTCTTACTCAGAAATAGAATATTCACAAACATCACCTTTTTTCTGCTGAATGGGTAAATTTAGACATCTTATGCAAATAAGTCATGCTAAATGAAAAAAATACTTTAAAAGGAAATTACAGTTTTTGATTTGACATTTCATTATCTGCTGTGTAAGAGAAAGAAAATGGACTGTTTTTCTCAGTAGCTTAAAAATAGGTTGAATATATTTTGGTGCTTTTAAGATAATATTTGTTGACTGTGTGTACACTACAGCAACAAAATCATAAGAGGTGTTTGTGACCATAACAGTTATTGTATTATTAGAGACACAACTACATGCTTATACATATGGTTTTAAAAATCAAAATAAATGGAAACACTGATTTATTACATTGATTTATTCCATTTCCTGCTTGCTGAAATAAATGCTGTAGAAACAGAGTGACTAGTGTATGTATTGTGTAGTTACTGTACACATTACAGCTAAAAGCCAATACTGTGATCCAATAATCCTATGTTTAAATAAAAGTATTTAAAAGGGCTGACTTGCTCCTAGTAAAAAGCGGATTTAAATGTTCCTTGGATCCCACATACATGAATACAGTTTATTCTTTTATTTTTAACTATGTTTCTATTATGTTTCCAGGGCAACCAATAAAACCCATCCAGTGCTGCCCATCCCTTGCTGGTGAGGCAGATCTTAAATATTCCCACAAAACCGGAGATATGCTGCAGAGTCCCAAAATCCCAACTAACTCCTGCCTTCATAAAAATCTCCACAACTCTGCACGAATTAGGATACTGTACAGATGCATAGGTGTTCAGATTACAAAATAATCCCCAGGTAAAATTCTTCACCTTTAAAAATGGGGCAAGGTGTCATATCTTAGCTATGTGACACTTGCAGTGACACTAATTCCCCACCTACACCTTAATATACACATTGTGCTTAATACATGACAGATGTTCTGTTTAAACATCGTGATAGACAGACAACATATGAATGCTATTCAGCTTCCCTGTACCAACCACTGCACATAAACTACATGCTTACATGTAAATCATATTTTTTTTCTTATGTTTCCAATAATACTTCTTCATCTAGATTTTTAATCTGCATGTGTGACACTTTCAGCAGGTTCATACACACACACACACACACACACACACACACACACACACACACACNACACACACACACACACACACACACACACACACACACACACACACACACACAGTCCATAATTTATGCAGAAATGCAGACATTCAATTCCAGGAGCAGTGTTACATCTTTAAGTGGCAAATGGCTTTGCCTATTCCTCGTCTCATCTCCAATGGTATTACAGAATGATTAAAGCTGGGCTGACCATAATTAATGAAAGGTCATGAGTGGCCTAAGAGTAGGATGCAAATGGAAGAGACACTAAAATTGTAGCTATAGATTAACTCTGAAAATAGATGAGGGGAAACACTCAAAGCTATGGCAGCAGGCCATTTCTAACCCAAATCTCATAGATGTAAAGGACAACAGCCTGAAGGTTGTCTTCTAATTAATTGTCTTCATTAACCATCCTAATACAATGATATGAAACAGTTCCATTAATCTAATCATACAAGCTGAATAAGCCCATAGCTGACACAGAGATTACACTCATCTGTTCTGAGCATATAAATATCAGCTTTGCTTTGCCAGTCACTCAGTGGGGACAATCCATGGGCTCTCCGTTCTAGCATCTCCCAGACATACACACATACGCATGCACACACACATACACACACAAGCATACAGCATATAGGAGCTTAGTGTTTTGCCAGTGAGTGCAGAGGCTTAATCAGGCCTATAGGTGTCACTCTATACAAGCTGGGAGAGAGCAACTTGCTCACGCACATTAATGAGGTGCTTGGGGAAGGGGCCAAGCAGCAACAGAGAGAAACACACGGGATTGGGGGAAAAAAGGGAAGAAATATGTGGAGATGACAAAAGCAGATGCTATGCAAGAGGTGTCCGGTGAAGATGAGACACTGAAAACAGCAAGATTACCTTCAGATGAGAGAGAGCAGCCTTCCTTTCCCCTGAAGAGCAGTGATTACACTAATGCTAATCAGACTGACAAGCACAAACTGCCTAATAAATAATTGATGGTAACCACTGCACTTTCCAGTATTCCTTCCCAGACTGTAGAGAAGAGCAGCAGCAAGTAATAATAGTCACTCTAGATATCTTTCACTAGGTCAGGCTCCTCCTCCATCCTCGGCCTCGGCAGAATACACTGCTATGATGATAACTGCCTCCCTTAAAGTACAAAATTCCAGTCCTACCTGAGAAAGGCTTGAGTGTTCCTCAAACAGAAGTGACAGTCTGTACTTTTTGTTGTATATACAGTCTCTCAGTCAACAGTACTGTCTTGTCTATCTCTCTTGGCTTTCCTAAGTCCTGGGGAACCAGTGCAGGGGCTGAGCTAAGCTTCTCCCTCTTCCCAGATCTCGAGTATTGGGAACAAGGTTTGAACTCTGCTTCTTTCTGGGCTCTTGCATGGAGCTGTGTGTCTAAGCTCTCATTACTTTCATTATGATTATTGAGGCTGTTGTTATCATTTTAACCAGGTGTCACAGGACTGTAAATCAGAGGTGTGCTTTCCCCGCTTTATCCAGGGCCAGACAGCTTCCTTTTCTTTAGCANCTGGGCTCTTGCATGGAGCTGTGTGTCTAAGCTCTCATTACTCTCATTATGATTATTGAGGCTGTTGTTATCATTTTAACCAGGTGTCACAGAACTGTAAATCAGAGGTGTGCTTTCCCCGCTTTATCCAGGGCCAGACAGCTTCCTTTTCTTTAGCGCTGCACTGTCGGATAAAAAGCAATCTTATTTCACACTTCACAGACTCTATCTTTTCCCCCTACTTCTTCTTTTAAAAATCCCCCTCTTGCTCCCCCCATCATCCTTTGCACCCCTTCCTTATATCAAAGTTGGCCTGACTCTAGACTAGAGGGTGCAAAATGAAAGTGACAGGGGGGTACCATGGGACAATGAAACACACACTCATGCTGAGGGCTTTCATGCATTGTCCACTCCTCATATCAGCACCTCTGTGCCCCATATGCAAGACCCCCCTTATAAAGCACAACACACAGTAAACACTCCCACCCCTCATGATGCCCCCCCCGCCACCGCCACACACTCCAAGCTCTCTCCTTGCATCTTCACAAGCTACCTCTTATAAAACCACAAGACATGCCCACAATCTACTTGAAGACAAGAGATGCTTTTGCTTATGAACATCCAATAACCCACAACATAGTATTATCAATAACCATACTGACCACTGCACTGACTAAGTTAAGTTAGTTAAAATGTGGATACATGTTATGTTATATTATTTGATAAACAATCATACTAATATGCATGATGATTATCCTGATGTATTACAACTGTATTCATTTATATACGCATCATTCTTAATGAAGAGGTAAATTCAAGATACATTCAAGCAGTAATATATAAAATTAATGAAAATGTAGTAACAAAACAGTAATTGTACATTAGAATCAAAGCACACGCTCATGCAGAAACACAAAAAAGTAAAAGTGTTTCTCCTCTCTGCACTGTCTTTTCCCCAGTCTTACTGTTACTCCCTTTCTCTCAGACACTTTCACATTTTCAAAGGAAAGAAAAGTAGGCTACCTCGGTGCTGCTGGTCGGAGTTATGTGTTAGATTCCTGACCTGTCTATGGGGGACATGTTGGCCTCTCCCTGCTGGCCCTGCTGTGACCTCAGGATCTAAATGTGAATGAATACTTTGTGTCTCCATGGGGCTGAGGGCAGGAGGGGAGAAGAGGGGGATGTAGTGGAGGAGGTGCAGAAGATGGAGGAGGGGAATGGAGTTAGGGTAGCTAATAACTAAAAAAAAACTTTAAATGGCAAGTCAATCACAAACAGCAGTGATAACTTACAATGCTTTAGAAAATTATCGCAACAACCCCCTTCTCCACTTCTCTGCTCTCCCAGTAGTGGCTGCTCATCAAACCAGTCCCATAGGTCTCCCTCACAACACTTAGTTGACCCCCTTTGCCTTTCAAAGTCATTGGCCGTTTTTAAGGACAATCAGTGATTCAGGTCACAAAGAGTCACATGTAAGTCAAATTTGTTTTTTTTTTTGTTGTTTTTTGTTTGTTTGTTTTGTATATGACAATATAACGGTTTTACAAAGGAAGAAAAACATTTACACAAGATAAACTTTACTACTTTTATATGACCTTTTGGTGCTTTTTGATAAATAATTAATTTGAACTTTTATTGAGTGCCATGTGATGTATTACATTTGGCCCTTAAAGAGTTATCTCATGGGATATGGAACTAATTAGAAATACTTCTCGTGATAATGGCATGTTTAGATACATTACAAATAGGAAGGAAAAAGCTAGTGCCGCTCTACTTCTTTCCTCTTTGTGTTTTACTTGAGTGATGAAGGAGAGGAGGATCTAGGTTAATGTGGCTGCATAGGGAGTGAGCATTCAGGGACTGCTCACTCTTCTGCCCCAGCCGACACACACACACACACACACACACACACACACACACACACACACACACACACACACACACACAGTGACTTCCTTGAATGTCCAGGATCATGGGTGCTCACTAACACATATTATATCCAGAATGGAAGATGCAGGCTGTACTTTTCCCTGCTAGGATGGTGGGCTAAAAGCCTGGATGGGGGGCAAAAACATCACTGGACAGTGCTCTTCCATCTACTCTGCCTGAGGGACATTGTCCTGCACAAAGAGTCACTCTGCCTCTCTGCCACCCCCTGCCATGCATTTATTCTTATCATCCTCCACTACTAAATCAACTTCCCTTTATTAATGCATCTTTTTCTTTTTCATTCAGCTCACACAACAATGCCTTCTCCTATTTGCAGCTATTGAAAGGGACCAAACACAATTGGGGTGGGTTGACAGAGTGTGGGGGTGGCTAAAGGGGTGTTTGGAAAAAAAAGCATCACCGCTGTCACGAAGGGCAATCACATCAACTCTGAAATATTCACCAGTGGGTTGGAAAATGTGATGGTACAGTTATGACAGGCGAACAGGCGACTCCCCCCACTCCAGCCCACAGTCCCCCACCCTTCTCTCCATCAGGGCGGAAGTATGGTGGACACTCTGAATATGTATAACCCGGAAAAAATATTGATTTTTCATTTGGCAAAAAAGGGACACAAAAATCACATAACCTGAAACTGTCACAGCTCTTTTGTTCATAGCTCATCTCTCCTGATGTTTGGCTTTTGCCACAAACTCTCTTTAATTACCAGGTACAGCGAGCTTCAGAGCCTTTCTCCACAGAGACATAGCCACATACAGCCTGCTGGGCTTAACAAGACAGCCCACATCTATTATATATGGCATACACCCAGCAGCTTTTGTTTCATATCTGACTAATAAGCACACTGAATATGACTATACCCACAGTTTGTTTTGTTATTATGCAGGATATATACTGCAAAAAGCTTTCTTGAAGAAAACCTTGAAAATTAAAAATATAGCATGCCGCATTGAAAATAACACATTCATACTGAAAGGTAATGCAGGTTAGTCCCAGCATTTATTTGATGTGCTTTTCTGAAGCGGTTCTGCTTAACATGAAATTCTATTATCGATCTAAGTTTTCTCAGGTAACAGGCAGGTGCATGTATGTTTGTGTGAGTGTGCATACATGTGTATGTGTGTGTCCATTAACAGGTACTTATCTGTTTATCTCTGCTTTTAGGCACTGCAGACCAGTACAGTGGACTGTCTGAAAAAGATCTCTGCCTGTCGATTTATTGAATGCACCATTTGCATATCTTTGTAGTGCATCCATCTGCCTGTGGACTGTTCTGTGGAGGTATTAGCTCAGAAAATCAATGTTGCCATGGCTGGATATATGTAGCGCCTACCTCAGCGCGTGTTAGGAGTCTGGCTCACTGCTCCCACATGGGCGCTATTTACATGAGTCCTGCCAGCAGAAGCTTTCCTGCCAGTCCTTCAATCTATGTACACTTAAAGTACATAAACACATTTCTAAGCATGACCCTCCAGTGTGGGCTAGTTTGCCATCCTCCACGATGGTCATCCTGCCTCCCAGTCTCCATCCACAGCCCTGGGCCTGGCTGGCTGTTTGTTTATGAAAGCGTACACCAAGATAAAACAGAATCCAACAAGGTTATGAATACCAATTTTACTAATCAATTTTATCTAAAATATAAAATATAGGGTATCACTGATGTGTGTTTGCTCTCAAAAGTGTAAAAACCTGCTCAGTTCAGATGTTTTAGGATAAGTTTAGGAGAGAGGTGGAGGATGGTCAGCTGATATTTTATCTTTATTTATTACACTTATTTTGTACAGTTGTCTAGATATACAGACAGTGTGTGGGAAGCCATTCTACAGTACAGATACATTTTTTTTACAAGAGGCAGGCAACTAGCTCATAGCTAATTGCTAAAGGAATCCAATGATTACATTGCACAGCACTTTAAAACATCCATGAGAGTGGTACCACTTATTGAAAAAAACTCTCCCTACCTCTATCCATTCAATTTCTAATACAAATAAAACACAGGGTGCTTTCTTTCACCATTTGTCTTTCATTTTGTTACTCTTTGCATAGCCCATCCATTACTTTCACATGAAATATGAAAAGGCAATATCCTCTCTGTGTTTGTACTGAAGCGTAATGCGATTGTGTTGTCATTTATAGGAAATAATCGCAAACCTCTCTTTCATTTTCCAGTTCAAATAACCATGAAAAATTAGCCTTCAATGTCAGGGAGGACAACAAATGGATGCATACAGACTACTGCTTCGCCACTGCGCTTGACATTTCTCCTTAATAGGAAAACGGGTGGTTGTTTCTTTCTTTTTCAATCTTCTTCTGTTTCTAACCTTGTTTTTTCCCTAATTAAAAAGTTCTGTACTCAGATCTTTGTAAATCTTTCCTAGGTATTTATTCAGCGTGGAGGGACTGTAAGTTAAGAAGGGTTACAAAACTCTGGTCACATGAACACTACACCATGCTCATTAGCACCCCTACCCCTGTCTGCTAATGGCTACTATTGGAGGGAGATGTCGCCAGACAACCACTATGGGGCCTAGGTCGCCGTGACTACCGTCCAGCAGCCTGATAGATAAATAATTCAAGAGCTATCAGACTCCCTGGCAGCAGAGTAGTCCCAAAAACACACACTAAAGACACAGCTTGTAAAGGCCTTCCTAACTGAAGCATTTAGCTCTTACAAATGATGTACAACCAGATGTCTGTACAAGACCCCACACAATTAGACTTAAGAGTAGTCAGAGGATCCTTTTCATTTAGAGAAATCTTCATTTTCAGTATGAGCAGCAAAGTAATGGTAATTGCTTTCTGTATTACTGCCATTAAAGGCTTAATAGACAGGTTATTTGTCACTGTAATTATGTACAAAATAATCAACAAACTTTGCAGTGCAATTATTGGAGATGTGTTTAACCAAGTTTTTTTTTTTTTACTCACAACATCAGGTATAGAAAGAGTGAACAAAACTGAATATCAATACTACAAGATGTATTGTCGGCATATACACTTCAGCAAGGTTATGTGTCAGTCTATACTGCAATATAAAATAATAATCATAATAAATAAAGTACTCATGGAGACATTTTTATATCTGCCAGAAAGGCTTCTACTAAATGCCACAGAAAAGTCTACAGACACAGGTCAACACCTTTCTCTGGGTTATAAGGCATTTCTCTTTTAAAGATGCAGTGTACTCCTCTTTTCCTGGTTTTACTTGCCTGCTCTTGTTGCTCTTCTTTCGATTGAAAAGTGACTAAGCAGGACAAGAAAAATCAAACCTAGAAGTCAATTGAAATGTTATTCTTATGGTTCTTGTAACATAATACTTCCCCATTTGCATATTTCTAAAGCTGGATTTCATCTGGTAGTATGGCTTGTGATGCATATAATGAATTTTCCTCTCAAAAGGCTAATGAAAAAGACTCATCTCATGCAATTAGCTGCTCCTTTATTCACTTCTTGTAATGTATTAATTCATTATCACATAATTCTGCCAGAATTATTTATTTATTTTATTTATTATGTGCACACCTTACAACCTTAATTACAAAATAGACTCAGAGCCAGATGATGGGATGCAATGCATCAACTCAACCATCATTGAAACTAGTTATCCCTCTACTCTCTGTGGTATATCCAGCCTGCATTAATCTGAGCCTAATCAGTATTCCAAATTGCTTTAGGCATTCAATTTTACCTGAGATTCAAAAATGCCTCAGAATGACACTTGACAACACAGGCCTACTCAGTTCACCCAGCACGAGGGCTTCTTTTTTGCTGTAAAGTTTTATTAAATGACTAGTTCTTCCACTTGTTCAGTTAAGCGTACTCTCAGAGTGGGTCGAATATTCTCTCTTTCAAACCACTGTTAGATTGTAGGTGATTCTAAGAAGATTGATCGATTCAAATAACATATTGCTAAACAGTTTAATGTTTTTGTGCATCATATGATATGGTATGTAAGCAAACTTGTCTTTGTCAGATTCTTCATGAACATGTCATAATACTGTGAAAGTGGGCTGAAAGCTCCTAGAGGGGTAGAACTGTGCTGCCCGCTGTGCTGCTCTCCAGAGAAAGAGACTTGGAGTGATTACAGTCAAACACTGCTACTCAGTTATCTTTGGCTCAGCCACAGGAGAGAGAGAGAGGAAGAGTCAGGAAAGAAAATAAATGAAACTGATGATGTGGCTAAAACATGAGGCAGCTGTTCTAAAATGACCAAAATGACTAGGGTGCCTCATACTGTTGTAACATTTTGCATACAAACAAATAAATGAATAATACGATGCATCCCCAAAACCCCAATTC
This sequence comes from Rastrelliger brachysoma, assembly GCA_024605115.1. Lineage (NCBI taxonomy): Eukaryota > Metazoa > Chordata > Actinopteri > Scombriformes > Scombridae > Rastrelliger > Rastrelliger brachysoma. The sequence continues at coordinate 343 of JANJYP010130704.1, read as the reverse complement.
CTTTCGCTGATGCAAACACATCTTTAAGATCAACATGGATGTCCGCTAGCTATAAAACATACATGCGACACAGAAGTACAGTGCCTTCTTCACCAACACGGTCAAGAACAGCTTGGCGGGGGGAGATTTTATTAAAGAGACATTTCAAATGCCCTTGGATTCTGAAGTGGAAGCCAATTAAATGGCTTTGCAGCATCCATTTTGTGCCGAGTGAACAGGTATGAGCAGGAAGGGGGAGGGGAGAGATTTGATAAAAGCAGAGAAGAGAAGGGGAGCATGTGCTGGCAGGTGAAACACCTGATTGGCCCATCAGCAGACTCCACTAAACCGATTTATAATTTAT
>JANJYP010130687.1:0-15052 GCA_024605115.1 Rastrelliger brachysoma | reverse complement strand
AATGGGGATCTCTTTTAATAAAATAAAAAATAAAATAAAATGTTTGTGCAGTTATTTTGACAATTTAACACAGTGCACTATTTCAGAATGTCAGCCAATAATCAGAACAAATGCCCACAGTTCATAGTGTGTAAAATAGATTTTGTTTTGTAACATTTTGTTGAACTGCTGCTCTATAAATGTAATTTAGACTAGAAAAACTCTTTCATCGAGTGATAAATGTCTGCCCCACATCAGGCATCTGTGCATGATTAAAACCTTTTAATTATATTTTTTAAAAATGACTAACTGTGATATTAATTTCATATATGCATTTAATAGCAGCGGTAGTAGTAATTATTCAATAATTTAATAAATAATAATTAACCCTCTGATTTTCTTATTTAATTAGTATAAAGGCTTTCCAAGTATTAATATCATTTTTTTTGGCCATTGCTAAATTTAATTTCATCCTCTTCTGTCCTTGTAATCCACCAATTAGGTCCTCTATATCTGGTGACTGAGTACTGTCGCTATGGTGACCTGGTGGACTACCTGCACAGGAACAAGCACACCTTCCTACAGTACTACGCAGAGAAGAACCAAGATGACGACTGCCTCATTTCAGCTGGAAGCACTCCTCTCAGCCAAAGGAAAGGGTGAGAAGAACAAATAAGACACAACTGTACAAAATCTCCTTTCAGAGCTGCACAAAGAAACATTTTGTACAGCATAAGTGGGGGGAATCTCTCTGCTGCCACATACCAACAGATTTCTTTTGGACATAACATTTTATATGATAAGGGGCCGTGAATAAATATGGATTTAGGTCAGTACATTCCATGCTTTCACACTTTCTGTATCCCTGTAGCTATGTGTCTTTCGGAAGTGAGAGTGATGGAGGATACATGGATATGAGTAAAGATGAACCCTCAGTCTACGTGCCCATGCAGGAGCAAATAGACACCATCAAGTATGCGGACATCCAGCCTTCTCCATACGAGTCTCCTTACCAGCAGGACCTCTACCAGGAACAAGGTTTGTCATGTCTGTCAATGATTAAGTCTATAGACTCTTTTGAGTGTTGACAATAATTAATTTTCCAGTGTGAAGGATTCTGCACGGTGAGCCAAAGAAACAAAGCAGGATAAGATCAACTCAATGTAAACTATAATCTTCAGTTAATAACCAGTAACCATCTCCCTGCAAGACATCTGGCCACTAAGGAGAAACTCTGGAATAATCTGTATTTATGTGTGGAAAATAAATGTTTTAATTATTGAGCTTGACATAGCTATATTCATGAATTGATTAATTGTTTTAGCTTCATAAATCAATAATACAGTTTTCTTTTTGATCAAAGACTGGAGAGAATGTACAGACAAATGTTAGAGCATATAAAGGGCATGAGCTTCATTTCAGCCCATGCAGTCACAGGATAGCTGGATTTCCCCCAACAACAAGACAATGTCCTGATTCATGACTTGCACCTCACTTTCTCCTCTTCTCCTCATTGTTGTCTCACCTTGTCATCGTGTTTAGTTGGCGGCAGATTGGACCTGGTCATCAGCGACTCCTCTACTCTCACCTATGATGATCTGTTGGGCTTCAGCTACCAAGTGGCAAAGGGAATGGAGTTCCTCGCTTCCAAGAATGTAGGATATTAAAAATAATCTTCAAAACTATTTAGCTGGTCATTCAAATCTGTAGATTCATCAAATTTATTTCCATTTAAAAGAAAGAAATGTACTTGCTATCTTGCTAAGGGGTAAACCAGAATATAGTATACCACTTCTTACTCAAACAGAAGACAATTAGCTTAGCGTAGCATAAAGTCAAGAAACATGTGGAAACACATATTTGCAAAGATAAAAAAAAAATCTGCTAACAGCTAAAGCTTTCTGATTAACACAAAGACAAAGCCAAAATACCATTCCTTGAATAACAGGTATGATTTAATTTTGTATAACTTAATTCCCAGTGCGTCCATCGTGATCTTGCTGCTAGGAACGTCTTGATCTGTGAGGGAAAACTGGTGAAGATCTGCGATTTTGGCCTGGCCAGAGACATCATGCACGATTCCAACTACATCTCTAAAGGCAGCGTGAGTAGCAGTCATATACAGATGAAGGATTGATAAACAATATTAAATTGAATGGTAGTTCTCTGACCATAATTTGACTGTCTGATTATTTAGCTCTTGTTCTAGTTGAGTTTGGATGACAAAAGAAAATAGGATAATGTATTACTCTACCAAAGGTATCTCTATGCATGTAATTTGTGTATATCAAGAACCGTTCATCTGATTGATAGTATAAGGCTGGGGACCCATGTGCAGTGTCAAATAAATCAACAATGAGTGACATCAGTCAGAGAAAAGTGCTCTAAGAAGAAAAGTAGACAGCAAAAACAGACTGTATAAAAATAATGGACGTATCCAATACATCACCCATTGGTATGTAGATCAACCTTCAAGTTTGACAGTCACCATCTTACATTTTTTACATTTACGTTACATTTACATTCATAAAAAAAGGTTGACGGACTGAAAGTCAGAGAAGTGAAAATGGCTATATTGATTGGCAAAAATATAAATGAAAGGGGCAAAACTCAAACAAATTAATTTGCCGCCTCATAATGCCACCACTTCCTTTCCCTACTGAGGAAGGAAAGCATGGTGGGGAGCTACACAGATACGAGGCTTTCAAAGTATTCAGGGCAACAATTATAAGCACTGGATTTTCTTGTTACTGATGGCAATAACAATCTGTTTATTGGCACAGAAACAGTTCATAAGAGCAGCTGTTTCAACCAAATCTGATTTACTTCTTAACATCCTAACAATGGCCGGTCCCTTGCTGTTAAGAGGACATAATGATGCAAAGCTGTCTCCAAACATATCAGCCAGTGTATTCACTCATTAAAAGACCCTAACTGAAAAATTAATGGGAACACTGGCTGAAAATAACATATCAAAGTATGATAATGTTTAGGAACTGGGTCTAGTGAAAAGGGACGAGAGCAGCATTTTACATGACTGATTATTTTGAATAAATCATAGCTAAATAGCAAAAAGGGTTCATGAGAGCTACAGTGTTTGCAATAAATAAATACCCTACAGACTGGACTGTTATAATCCTGCAGACAATCTCACTTTCAAAATTAAACTTTCTCACATGGAGTGTGTTTTTTCCTTCATTCAGACCTTCCTGCCCCTGAAGTGGATGGCACCAGAAAGTATTTTTCATAATTTGTACACAACCTTGAGCGATGTGTGGTCATACGGCATCCTTCTTTGGGAAATTTTCACACTGGGTGAGTCTAAATACAANCACACACACACACACACACACACACACACACACACACACACACACACACATACACCCTAACCATAACGACTGCTTGCCTAACCTTCATCCGTTCTTAGCCTAACTTTAACCAAGGACCCACAAATCAGCTTTTTCCCAAAGGAGGACAATTTTTGTCTCCAGCCCAGTTGGACTAACTGTGCCCAATTAACTGGTCTTTAATCTGTCCCTAAGGCAAAAACTTACACACGCATGCACGCACGACACACACATACATAAAGAAATCAAAGTCAAAAGAGGGATGGCTCATGGAGCTCATATCGAACTTAACAAGCTACACCTTTTTTTATTATTAATTTCGCTTCATGAAGTCAACACTCCTCCTTAGCTGAATTACAAAAAACATGTTTCCAGGACTAAAAAGCAACAACAAAATGAAAGTATGATATAAGGCTATAGCAAATTTCAAATTCCATGTCTGATTGCAAGTGCACACCAGTTTGTTTGAAGACTCATATGAGGTCTAAACCTTATTAGGCACAGTCAAGCTTTGAAATCAGTATTTCCTTGCTGAGGGTATTGTGAGGTTTTTTTTTTTTTTTTTTTTTTTTTTAAACCCTCTTCCCACGATTTTTTGAAACTACCATGAAAACAAAGGGGACAGTTTATAGCATATGCACCGTAAGCTTGAGTGGTTGCAAACAAACTCACAATCCATCCTCTGTAAGCGATAACCAAAGATTCTCTGTGCTTTCCAGCCTCAGTCTGACATTCATTGGACTTTTCAAACCCATCTTGCGCTCCGATCTGGGTCAGCACGATGATTTCAGTGCACAAAAAATGAGATTCAAATATGCAGTCAATGCAGTTCTTCTTGGAGAATAAATAGAATTGATTTTATATGTTAAGGATTCACTTTTAATATGCATAACCTCAGATGTCTTTTTCACGTAAGATTTACTTTAGATGTGGATTAAGTTCAGGTTTCTTGTTTGATGGTGTCAGATTTCTAGATTGGCTTTTAAATTATTTGAAATGTTTTATGCAGGTGGGACCCCCTACCCTGATCTACCCATGAATGAGTTGTTCTACAGCGCTTTAAAGAGAGGCTACCGAATGACCAAACCTGCCCATGCCTCTGATGAAGTGTGAGTGTCACCTCAATTAATGTTACCTGTCCAGTAACTCTGACATGGACATCAAGATGAGAAATAAACTTCATTTATGTTGTTTGTGCTGCAGCTATGACATCATGAAGAAGTGCTGGGATGAGAAGTTTGAGAAGAGGCCTGAGTTCTCCTTTCTTGTGCACAGTGTGGGGAATATGCTGACAGAGAGTTATAAAAAGGTGCTTCAGCTGTTATATTTAAACTATACTTTATCTATGCTGAGTATTCATTATCTTTAAATGCTATTTAGGCAACCATTCAGCTTTCCATGTACTCACTAATTCACTCATTTATAGTTAGCTTATTTGCCTCCTACTGGCTGATTAGAGCCCTACAATCATAGAGATAGCGTGTATTTACTCACATATAGCATAAGCATAATTTTAAGGTCCTTGTGCTTAGTATTTTCATTTTATGCTACTTCATACTTCCACTTAACTCTCCTCACAGCAGCACATACAATTACTTGCTACGACTAACTATGATATTAATATGTATAGTACACATTAATTCATTAGTAATGATAATCCAATGATATTGTGTAAATAATAATATAATACTTTGAATGCAGTCACTTTTTATTCATACTTAATATATACAGAAGTATTATAAACTGAATAAAAGCATTCAGGAGTCATAAAATATGCAGGAATCATAAAATATATATATTTTAAACTTTTTCTACTGGTTTACTAGTTTTACTTAACTAAAAGATGAGTAATTGTTTCAATACTGCTAGATGCTACTTGTCCATGATACTGTTGTTCTTGTTGCATAATAACTTTTAAAGCTTAAAATTTCATTCACACCATAAAAAAATATTATCAACAACAACAAACAAATATTTTTAGACTGTGATGGTAATATTTATACTTAAAAGATATGAGCTTGGTGCTATTTGTCTATGAAACAATTGTACTTCTTATAACTTTACTTGATAAGTTTTTTGTATTGTATGTTAAAATAGAAATTAGAAGATTAGAAATACTATGGAGGTATGCACCTATGTTACAGTATAACAGTAGTACAAAACATGCTTATAATTGTTGAACAAAAAAATAGAAATTTAGGTGCATGGCATTCACTTAAAGTCCTCTCTTAAGATGTACAGCAAAATACAAAAAAAAATGTGATGTAAAATATTTGATGTCCATTGATCAAACTATATATATCCTCACAACAGAGATATAACCAAGTCAACGACAACTTCCTGAAGAGTGACCACCCAGCAGTTGCCCGAACCAAGCCTAGACTCTCCTCACCATTTCCCATTGCCAACCCAGCTTTTGGCTCCCCCTCACCCGTCACCCTCTCCTTCCCTGTGGACCCCTACAACCAGAGCTCCAACCCTGGAGACTTTAGACAAGAGGCAGACACACAGGAAATCATAACATCATACAACGAGTACATCATTCCCATTCCAGACCCTAAGCCAGAGGAGGCTTTTGCTGAGGAAAGCCCTGCAAGGTACAGAACCACTGAAAAGATGCTTGCAGATGCCTGCCAAATGCTGGGGTTGCAAGAAATATGAGGATGTATTTGCTTAACAAGAACATTTTTTCCACCAGACACCCACTCATCCAGATGTTGAGCAGGGACAATAGCTGTATTATAGAGGGAGGCATGAAGGCATGTTTTTATAGCATAAATAAACACGCAGCAAACATTTTTTTTTTGAGGGTATTTAACTCCTTCATTAGTTAATAAAAAGAGGTGAAGGAGAGAGAGAGAGAGAGAGAGAGAGAGAGAGAGAGAGAGAGAGAGAGAGAGAGAGAGAGAATGGAGGAGGCGCCTTTTTGACCAGCCATATGTACAGATGTACAGTATCTAATCATATAGATTAGATTAGGATTTAGTTCTCATTTAATATGTTTGAGAGTACTTAAGGTGCTTTAGATTTTTGCACCACAGTGATTCTATTGAGTACATTTGGATCACAGATCGTACCTTTAACATTAATGTTTGGATTTAATGTCTTTGGCCTCTTTGTGAAAAAAAACAGAACAGCACTCTTGTCTAAAACCATGGTTTTAGACAAGAGTGGTGTCCCTGAAAAGCTCATAGACACATAAGGCTGCATCTTAATACTCCCTACATGGGCCAATCAAAAATGATTTACCAAGTAAATTGTCAAAATAATAAAAGTGCAGGTATGGCCTTTTCTGAATAAGATTTTTTTTGATTATGTTACTTCCATGAAGGACAATTAATGTCTTTTATAACTCTGATGTTAAGCAGAAGTTTATTGTTTACTAGGACAAAACCACATGTTCATGGCTACAAATTCATTTATCCCACTAATTTAAAAGTGCAAAAGTATAGGTAAGTGCATGAATACTCAACATTTAAGTTGCACTGGCAGATTTCAACTGAGTACGTAGTCCAGACTTAAGTGTGTGCTTTGGTGTATAAAATACAGTAAATGTTCACTGCGTAGTGTCGACAGAGGAGACAATAGCTAATTCACTGATGGCATTTTAATACACATGTTAATGCTTCAAACTTTTGAAGTGTAAAAAAGTAGATAACAGCTTGTCACAGTGAACTTTATACCAGCAACTGTATTGGAAATACTTTTGTAAGCCTTGAAAATATTCTAAAAATATTAAACACAAATCCAAATGTGTTGTGTGATAAAAAATTAAGGAAAGATGTCAAGATCAGTACCAGACATTAATGACTACTGACCATGTTGTGTCTGTCCATGACTCATATGTGACTAAGTGTGGTTTTGTTTCCTTGAAAGCTCTCTGGCTCTAGAGGAGACTGACTCCATGTCGCAGGACACGGCTGACACCCTTCCAGAGGAGGACAGGCTGGAGGAGACCAGTGAGAGAGACGCTTTGCTGGGCCCATCTTTGACACCCGAGGTAGAAGACAGCTTCCTGTAGCCACATCCACAGGATCTTTGTGAATATTTTCAGAGGCTTTTTTGTAAACACGCTTGAGAAAAGGGACCATGACTAAACTAGAATGTAGCAAAATTGAGACTGAGCAGGCAATCTTTCTATGTCCACTGAGCACTCTAAAAGTTTTGCCCTTTTTTTTTTTTTTTAATCACACTTTGTACCTCTGAGACAGAACACTTATTACAATATCAAGCATGATGATATCATCCAATCAGTGCTGGAAGCTTGCCAGGATATATATGGTACTCTCTTTTTATAAATTCAGTTTGTTGTAGGTACAGATATCTGATGCAGTGTCTTTAGATGTACTTAATTTAGCCATATGTCTGTTTTTTTTTTGGTTAAAAAATAAAAATCATTGCTTATGGACGATGTTATAATGAGAAGCGGGTACTTTTTTTGTACAATAGTGTTGATCTGACAGGAGTTTGAGTTTGAAAGATGCACATTTTAAATAACAAAACTATAAAAACAAACTTTAAAGACATATACTCAAGACAAAACATGCAGACAAGAACAAAATGACCACAGCTCCCTTGCATATGCAGTTTCATTTCATTTTTTTTTCAGTTTTTTATTCCAAAAACATGAAATGCAGACAGATTCTACACGCACTGTTTTAATATGGGATATAGCTCCTTTGTTGTACAGGTTTTAGAAATGTATGATTTTCTTCTTTTGTGAGAACAGTATGAAATGTTTTTGTCTTCTGTGAATTTTGAATAGCATATTGATTTTTAAACTGTTGTTGCTGTGTAGGCTTAATTCATAGTTATGTGCCCAATTTGCACTTTATGTAGAAGAACGTGAATATTCATGTTAAAGATATAAATGTACACTATGCTAATGATAACATGCAAACTAGAATCACTGAGGAATTCATGATTAAATATGGGTATGTTACAGTGAATATGACACCCAGTTTCTGTGATGACTCTTAAATGAAGACTATTACATACAGCGTATCACTGCCTGAGCACAAGATGGCACAAATGAGTGCCTTTGTATGGATTGGTTAGGACAGCTTTTTGTCTTGCAGCTACTGTACTGTTGCTTGCTGATGCAAAGGGCTACTGTACTAAAAAACGATATGTGTACATTTACCTAAAAATTACACTTTCTTTCTTCTGTTGCATTGTATAAAATTCACTTACACAATGTATATTTTCAACACTTAAGTTCACCATTTCCAATGTTACCTATTGCAATTTTAAATGCACAAGATCACTGTATGACAAGCTACGGTACCAAAGCTCAACTTTATGTTGACAAATGTATTTTTATATGTCGTTTTGTATGTTGTTAATGTGACAATAAACATGTATTATCATTTTACTGAAATTATCAATGTGTTGTGTGAATGTGTGTCTTTTATGAATGTGTGTCTCTCCTCTAGATGAAAATACTAAAATTAAACAACTAAAAATACAAATTCTATTTCTGGTGGAAAAGGTCGCACTAATATCTAACTAAATTACTGTCTTACAAACAGTGATGTCCAGCTAACATGAAATCTCAGCACAAATCCATATCTGTGATGACTTTTCTCACTCTACACTCTCATATCTCCATTTCTCTTTTTCCTTTGTCAGATTTTTAAGAGCCCTTTGACTTCTCTCCCCTCTTCCATGCGTCCACACTTTCTCTTCTAGAAAAGCCTGGCAGCCATGGTTCAGCAGTGATGGAGGTGATTAGTCTCACCTCCACGGATGTCTCAGGAGAATTGCTCCTTTCTGTGGCAAATTGGCACTGACTCATTAATTTGTTGAGCTTGATATGCTGATCCGCCTCCCCACACACTCGGCTCCCCCCACCTTCCACTTGCTATCTGGAAGATTGCTGTGTGACTTCTGTAGCGAAGAGACTGTAAACAAGCAGAAGGGAGAAGAAGGGCAGAGGCAAATGAAAAGGGAAGAGGGAACTCTTTTGTCAGCTCTGGATGCTGGAAACATTAAACTCAGGGAAGTTATTATACCCCTCTGTTAAGCTGAATACATCTGCAGGTGAGTACATTTGAAATAAATTAATGATGCTTCCACGCTGAGTGATGATTCAGTGTATTTTAAATTTATTATTATTAATTCCTTAAGTGTAATAATGGTCTTCCTCAAAGTGATTTCTACATTTCCTAAATCATATATACACAAACAAGGATAACATGACAGCCTAATAGATTCAACAGTGCTCTGACCAGTCAGAAAGGGGAAGTTAATGAAGGACATGACAGATAGCATCAGTGCAGGGGTGGTTTACTCATTTCTCTCTCCTACACTACAGAGAGAAAGAAGAGTGTTTGGTAGCTCTCACACACATCAAGACTCAAACTGCAGGTTTGGAGTTGATCCAGGATGCAGTCCTGGCTCACGCTGCTGCTGGGGGTTGTGGCCTCTGCTGCTTCAGGTAAAGCATCATCAAATTATGTCTGTTAAAAATGCAGCTGCAGTGTAGTAATTTTCTTAACTCTGGTTGTTTAATAAATGGTGTAATAAAAAATCTGAACTCAAACGATGCAAATGAAGATCAGCCAAACCAAAATATATGTGAGTGAATTATTTTATCATTGTCCCAGAAAGCCAGAAAGGACAGGCAATATGTGGTTTTAAATTTGTTATTAATTATTTTTGTGATTTTGGATTTTTAATTTAATTCATTTTGAATCAAATCTGAATTTTAAAGTAAATCATATTGCAGTAACTTAAAAAAATATTTATTTATTATTATTTGCATTTTACCTAACCAGCTATTAATACTCTCTAATGCTAAAGATATCTACTGAAGCATGACTAGTAATGTATGACGCTCAAAGAATAATATCGCACATTTCATGCCATAAAACTCGTGGTCAGCGCTGCTGCGAAGAAAAAAAATTCTGCATTTGATTCTGTTGTGTTGAGTGAGCAGGACCGTCATCTGCTGCATTATGTGTTGTTTTGTGGTCATTCTTGTGGCATTACAGCCCTATAACACAAATGTAGGTAACTGACCGAGTAATAAAGTTACACCACTGGCTGGCAGAAGGCCGCAGAGGCTAACTATCACAGAATGTAATTTATGTCAACCAAAAGCAAAGTCAGGAATTTATCTGTTTTTACTGTTAATATGTCAGTTTGGGCATCTTTTCAATCAGGAAAGTAATGTGATCAGCTTATATGAATAACTTGCTGATCCAATGTTTTTGTAGATGTGAGGAGTTGCTGGCCGGGTGCCAACTCAGATCACGCTAGTAGTATATGGCAAGTGGATAGTAACCGTGGATACATAGAGAGAAGTGGATACAGCATCCGAGGTAGATTCCAGTTAATGCCTTTGAAAGTTGTTCAGAAGAACATAAGGCCACAAAAACCACTGCATATGTTTTCTGGGCCCAATGTGTCCATGAAGCATGTTCAGTAGAAACTTCTAGCAGCTGAGACTGCTGACTGCTGATTTAGTCCCCAGGCCAACTTGAATGGGGAGAAAAAGATTCAATCATACAGGTCTTTCAAACTCAAAAAAAAAAAAAAAGTTTGCGGATATTTCTTTCACAATATAAGTTTAGTCTTTTTGGGAGTCGATAGCATCACGTGATGGACCTGGCAGTTGTAATTATACAATTTGGCTACTGGGTCAAATTGGCTTCCTGGTACTTTGATGATGTCATGATTACCTACAGACTACATATGACATTTACCTATTGTCATCATCCACACATTACATATATGTTACTACTGTGTTCATGGTAAATAATGAATACATTTACAAATGTAAACTTTACGTACATGAAACACACTGACTTTAGGTACATTTATTCTTTATATGAATGATTTTTGGGTTTTAAGTGACATTCTTTATAAAACACATTCAAAAAGCCTAAATCTTAACTCAGCCCTTCTTATAACACCAAGCACCATATATTCTACCCCCAGAGTCGGCTGCATGCAATGTAATTACCTTTAATGTAATTCTTATGTATACAGCACCTTGAGTTACAACTATTGTATGAAAAGTGCTATACAAATATACTTTCATAAAACAAACATCTCAAACATCTTAAAAACTGCTGGTGGATTCCATGTCTGATGGCAACCAGGCGACATACAAATTAAAAGCCCCTCAACATTATATAAACTAGGTTTTGAATGCCACATACTGTATATGGGTATCACCCACTGGGCATCAAATTGCAATTTCATGTATTTGCATTTGGGAACATAAAAGCATCTGTTGTTTGGTTTAATTATGGCTGAATGGATTAGATTTGCTTTCTGGTGGAAAACTGTATGATGTGTAATTGGGGGTCATTTTGAGGTTGGATGAATAGCACATCTACATGATTAAAGAGGGGCTGACTGCAGTGCTTGGTCAGAATATTCAGAACTAAAATGCTGATTGAAACTACACTGCAATGCCTGAAACTACATCTCTCTACATTATTTTGTGCACTGTGGTGAATAGAAAATGCTGAACAGGGAGTCTCAGTTCTGCTTCAAGCCTTTAAAACAGTTTAAAACAGATCGAAAGTTCTACATTAAATGGGAGAAACTATAGCAGGTTAAGAAGAAAGGTCTAAGCAGTGTCTCAAATAAAAGAAGCTGTCCAAACCCCACATGAAGCTTAGATGTAATGATGTGTCAAGTTGAGGTACATAAGCTTCCAGATTCTCAACAAAGTCATCAAAGAGAGCACTGTTCTTCATAACTAAAAATCTTTTCCCTTAGGGGTTTGTGTCTTTTTAGCAGTTTCTCCCTCAAGGGCGTCTGCTCTTTCAGTACAGACAAATATTACCCCCTGTTTTAAGACTTTAATTCTTGAATGTGTTTTAATGTGTATTTCTCTCATTTGTTGCAGTACAACAGTAACAGTTATTTACAGTTTTCCATCCTCTAACCCCAGTCTCAAGATAGCAAGACTGTAAAAAGCAGAAGTGAGAAGGACTGAGGGATGTTATTCAGGCCCAAGTCTTCAATCTGTTTCCTGAATTCACCAGAATATTTCTGAAATAAATCTATATCCTGGAGCAGCCCTTTGTTTTCTTAAAATGATCAAAATAACAAGAACTTAGGCAACACAGTCTAATTTTTTGACTAATTAGTCTCATACTTTTTTTGTAATATGTTTCTGTTAATAAATTATTGTCATATATTTTCATGTCCTCTTAGTGGAATGGAGGCGTCCAGTGATCAAGTTCAACTCTAAGGTGGTGGGTTCTGAGGTGGTGGTCAAACCTGGGACTCCTCTGGATCTGAGGTGTGAGGGTGATGGGCCTGTTTACTGGCAAACGAGGCTTGCCAAACATAGGCGCTACATGTCCAAGGGAAGTGGGAACGTCCGTACCTTAAAGGTGGAGCGTCCCTCTGCAGAATTCACTGGAACATACAAGTGTATTTACACAGAGCGTCGTGAGCTGACCTCCTCAGTGCATGTGTACGTAAAAGGTGAGCTCAGAAAAAAGAGAGTTCTACTGTTTTGTGTATAGAACAGAAGGACAACCTTCCTAATGTTCTTTTGTAAGTGCTGGGATGGATCATTGTCCATAATAGTTGTACTTTTCTGTTCGTAGATTTAAACAAATCTAAAATCACTCCAGTGATTTATAAATGCTCTCAATTCTCTTCTCCACCAGATCCAAACCGTGTGTTCTGGACCAGCAGCACATCCCTTCAGGTGGTGAAAAAGGAGGGTGAGTTTTACATGCTGCCCTGCCTTCTGACTGACCCATCAGCCACAGACCTGGGCCTCCGCATGGACAATGGCACCACTGTACCACCCGGAATGAACTTCACCATTGACAGACACCGTGGTATTCTCATCCACAGCCTCCACCCCAGTTTCAATGCAGATTATGTCTGCACAGCCAGGGTTAACGGAGTGGAGCGGACCTCTAAGGCCTTTTCCATTAATGTCATTCAGAGTGAGACAACTTGATTGTTAGGAATAATTTACAACAACTGTCACCAAGTTGAGTGATATGTGCATCATACACTCATATATGATTTTCTCTTTTTCTAGAGCTTCGTTTCCCTCCTTATGTCTTCTTGGAAACAGATGAGTATGTGCGTATTGTTGGGGAAGAGCTCAAGATTCGCTGCACCACACACAATCCCAACTTCAACTACAATGTCACCTGGAAGTACGCCACCAAATCGGTCAGTGTGAGGAATTCTGGTAGTCCTTTCTTGCCCATAACAATAATCACCATTTAACTATTCTTTTTCCTCTTACTGTTTTCAGAAACCAACTATAGAGGAGAAGGTACGCTCCAGTGGAGAAAACCGGCTGGACATACAGAGCATTCTGACCATCCCTGCTGTGGATCTCGCAGACACAGGCAACATTTCCTGCATCGGCACTAATGAAGCAGGAGTTAATAGTTCAACCACATACCTGCTGGTTGTAGGTGAGCCACAGATTAAGACACAGCCAGCACACACGTGATTGATTGATTCATTAAGAATTGATAAATTGTAACAAGCTTAATTCTCGTGGACAGACAAGCCCTACATCCGACTGCTGCCGCAGCTGTCACCAAAACTAGCCCACCAGGGTCTTTCAGTTGAGGTTAACGAGGGAGAAGACCTGGAGCTCAGTGTGCTCATAGAGGCATACCCTCACATTACAGAACACAGATGGCACACTCCAACATCTCCCAACACATCCACGCAGGAGCACAAGTTCATCCGATACAATAACAGGTACAATACAGTCTAATGTCTCAGCTGCCCATGTAGACATCAATGCCCTCTGTTCTGCACAAATAATGCTAAAAAAGAACACTGAAATGTACTACAGGAAGAGGAAGCTACTCTGGATTTGAAATATGCTGTTGATGCATTTTTTGCTAATCTTGACAGGGAACATTAAGGTCATTATATTTCCTCAGGTCATGAAATGGTTGCCAGAGGGAAGAGCAATGTTCTTTTTATATCGCAATGATGATGCATAGGAAATGTCTGAATTCAAACCACAGAATTAGTCACTTCGGATTCTGTAGACATTCCTCTTTTTCTCTGTTTAAAGATGCTTTATGTTTTGTTTTTCGCACCATTAGATACCACTCTACTCTGCAGCTGAAGAGAATGAATGCACAGGAACAGGGCCAGTACACCTTCTACGCCAGAAGTGACTTGGCAAATGAATCCATCACATTCCAAGTCCAAATGTATCGTAAGTGGCATATTCAATACAAATCAAAGCAGTAAACACATTCATGGTGGTGCAGTGTAATTAGGTTTTCTTGAATAAAAGGAACATTTCTTCTTACTAACCAGATAATTGATGTTGGTCTTTCTTTTCCCTAAAATTCCCCTCACTGGTAGAGAGGCCTGTTGCTGTGGTGAGATGGGAAAACATAACCACTCTGACATGCACCTCATTTGGTTACCCTGCCCCCAGAATCATCTGGTACCAGTGTTTTGGAATACGGCCCACGTAAGTATCACTGCATAGGAAGGTGTGACCGCACATACAATTTTACAGTATGGAATTATGTAAAGATGTAGTAGTGTTCATGTAAGTGTGTGTGCCTTTGTGTGACCACATATATGTTTCAATGAGGCAGGTGCAATGAAAACACCACAGGGATGCAGATGGCGATTCCTCTCCAGGCTCCAACGGTGGAGGTCCAGAGGGAGGAGTACGGGGCTGTGGAAGTGGAGAGTGTCCTTACTGTGGGGCCATCCAACCGGAGGATGACTGTTGAGTGTGT
>JANJYP010130657.1:0-12950 GCA_024605115.1 Rastrelliger brachysoma | reverse complement strand
ACACACACACACACACACACACACACACACACACACACACACACACACACACACACACACACACACAAATTGTACCACAACAGGCCTGCAGGGTGCAAACACTGTAAGTAACAGACTAATCAGCCAGTCAGCACATGTGCAAATGCAGATAAATGAACATCAGTGTATGTGCACAACTTCCACTGCTCACTCTCAGCTGATCTTCACCTTGCATCTGTCCTATATTACCCGGCAGGAGTACCTACAATTTGTGTGCGTGCGTGTGAATGTGTATGTGTGTGGTGACAGGAGGCTGCCACTCTGTTTATCCCATAATCCGCCCTCTAAGGGTGAGTGTGCTAAACACAGATTGCACTCCCCATGTAATCTACAAGGGCATCGTCGCCAGCATACGTGCAGGCACATATGCAAAAACACACAGGCACACACATTGGGTGGTCTTCAGCAACATGTGATGACAATAAGTCTACTGTGTATGTTTACACCAGCAAAATAAATAAAAAATGCACTTGAATAAGACCAAAAATAAAAGTAAACATTTTTTAAAAATGGAAACAGAAACACCTGTACACACACACACACACACACACACACACACACAGAGTGGCCTTCAGCAGCATCTGATAATTTCATTCAGTCAATCAATGCTCGTCAACCACACTGGTTGGGGGTACAGTATGTAATAGAGGCTGGAGAACATGTGCCTCTGACAACACACACACACACACACACAGACACGCACACACTCAAACTCTCATGCATTCACTGATTGCATTGCTTAGTGACACACAGATACACCTCACCTCAAAGAACAGAGATAATGAGGGATTTATATGCAACTTCCTCTCTATTCAAAATTTCGCTCAGAGTAATATGGAGAAAAACAAAAACACAAGGACACTTAGGGAGCACTGCTGTAAGCCTCCTTTTGCCTCATTTTCAGCTCAATTTCAGATGCTCAGGATTTATTTATTTTTTATTATTTTACTTGTGTTTCCTTTCAGCATCAGGAAATCTGTCATATTTGGTTTTAAATCACACTGCAAGAACTTTAAATGAGTATTCTTCAGGGCACAGCAGGCTATGATGACAGCAGATCAGTGTAAATGGTAAAGAACATGAGCATCACATGGTATGAGTATATTCTCACACTGAAGCTAAACTGCATCCTAGGACTACACTTTGCTGCTATATATGCATGTGGCAGGCATGTCATCCTTTGAGATTAATGAAAGAAAATTCTTCTGCTGCTCTCAGTTTGAACTATATTCACACACACACACATGCGCACACACAGGGTGACAAGGAAATGTTCTTCTTGCTCATTAGAGCATCTCTGTCCTCAGGTTCTGTGGCCACAGGACAAATGAGAGGAAGTCTCCTTCCATCTCCCTTCATCTTTTTGGCTTCATCTTTGCTGTCTCAGAGCCTTAAAAGCTTATTCTGAGACTTTCTTTCCCACACTGCCTTTTCCCATCCATGTCTCTCTTTCTCCTTTGTTTGTTTCTCTCTCTGCCTCATCACACTTCCTTCACCATCCCTCCCCCTGTCTCGATACATTAACCCCATGTTGTACAAAGCATGAACCAATAGAGCAGCCAATCTGTCTTTTCTTCTCTAAGTCTGAATCCTTTCATCTCCATCTTCACCTGCGGGCCTCCTTGATCCCATAGTGACTCAAACATTTACAGACCCCAGTGGTCCTAATTAGGCTAAATAGAATATTGAGAGAGCACAAAGTAAAAAATTTTGTTTGTAATGTTTATAAGGATGTTTTTTTAAGTTTATTTATATTTTTAAAGATAGGCATTTTGCCTTTATCTCAGAGTTATTATTGAGAGTCAAGAAACAAAAGCGCTTTATGCTTTATGAACGCTTGGAATGTCAGAAGCAAATTGACTGAGGGCTGGCCTCCCTCCTAAAAACCCTTTTCAGCAGAGCAGGTCCACAATGCTCAGGATGGGCTGTGCATCATCCCTTGCTGGATGAAGGACTGTAGAGATGCAGAAAATGTGGGATGCCAGGAGGCTAACTTTGGCTATCAAATCACGTCTTTGAGTTTGTATTATTTAAGTCAGTGCTTCATATTCAGACCTTGAGCATCCAGGCTATTGCAATGCTGAAAATGTTTTCTAAGGAGAGCTTTTAAACATCAGCGCTGTCCTATAATATTTGAACTGCTGGATGTTTTTTTAANAATGCTGAAAATGTTTTCTAATGAGAGCTTTTAAACATCAGCGCTGTCCTATAATATTTGAACTGCTGGATGTTTTTTTATTTTTAAAAAATGGCAGGTACTGTAGAGGTGGAGCCACCGTGTGTTGTGCTAGCTTGTTGTGAACCACAGTTATAGGAATTATTCCTGAGAGTGAGCTGAAAAGTTCTCAGACCACTCTTGTAATTATACGTTTCTCAAAGTACTTCAATACAAAGTTAAGAGGATGTGATATGTAGCACATGTTGTCATGTCTGCCTAGAACTACTCTGAAGAGACTACACTGTTATTAGTCTTTGAAACCATTTCTAAAGTATCTAAACTATAATCTCTGTAGCAAAGGGGCACATACTAAGATTTATTGGCAACAAGAAAAATACAAAGAATTGTCAGCCTTTTATTAAAAATATAAAGCTACAGCAAGGAGACTGTCAGTAATACTACTAGTACTAACACTACCACTACTACTACTTATAATAATAATAATAATAATAATAATAATAATAATAATAATAATAATAAAAATAATAATAATTATTATTATAGAGCACCTATTGAAGACAAGGCAGAGCAAAACCAACAAACAATGAGAATCATGAAAGTGTTAATCATAAAAACAGTAATAACAATAGCACCATCACTGGGACAGTAAAAAAAGAATAAAACATACAACACAGTAACAAAGCATAACAATAAAAACAACTGATATGGGAAAGAAGAAATACAGGGATCACGGGAAGGCTAGACTATAAAAATGTGTTTTAAAAAAAGATTTAAATGGAGAGAGTTGTTCCAAAGTCTGTGAACCCTGATGGCAAATGTTCTGTGACCTTTGTTGTTTAGTCTGGATTTAGGACCCACCAGAAGAGCAGCATTTGAAAACCTTCGGGCCCGTGACAACAGATAAGAGAGTTAAAAGGTTAGAAATATAGCTTGGGACCAAACCGTTCTGAGTCTCAAATGTGACAAGTAAAATTTTAAAATCAACTCTCCAACTAACAGGCAGACAGTGCAAAGATGAAAGGATAAATGTAATGTACTCGCAATTTCTGATACCTGTTAAAATCCTGGCGGGTGCATATTCGATTAATTGTAGAGAGATTAATTTGCTGCAGACAGAGAAAAGGGAGTTGCAATAATCTACCCATGATGAAATAAAAGCTTGAATGACTGCGTCAAGGTTTTTGGTAGATAGAACTGGTTTAATTTTTATAGATTTTTCTAACTTGAAAAAAAGCATGACTATATGATGGATTTGATGTAGCTCTTCAAAGTGGGGTCGCCATCAATCAAAACACCAAGGTTGCTACACAGCAGAGTAATAAGTTGAGAGCATGAACCTAGCATGTCTGTAATTTGAGAGCTAGAGGAGTCAGTGCCAAGTAGCATCTCAGTCTTTTTTGAGTCGATCCATTTATTAATCAATTTATTAATGCCAAGCAGACAGCGAAACTAAATTAATTGACACTATTGGGGCCATGATTAAGATAAACCTGGGTGTCATCGACGTAAAAATAGAAACTGATGTGTTCTGAAATGTCCTTTAAACAGCCTCATCAGAGCCTAAAGGTCCTAAAACAAGAAGGTATAACAAGAAAAGCATACAATAGTGATCTGAAATACAAGGATCAGAACATGTAAAGGAAGATCGTGTGTGATTAAACTAGATCAAGAGGCCCTGACAATGAGCGGGCCCAGTTGGTGAGAAAGATAAATTAAAATAATCAATCAGGGATAAAATACAGCACTTAGACTGTTAGAGGTGCAGCAGATGTGAATATTAAAATCACCTAGAATTAAAAACCTGTCATATCTGGGTAGGATTATTGATGGGAGCTCTAAAAATTCATTTAGAAGATTTGGGGGGTCTGGTAAGTCTAGAAGGCACAGACACTGGATATTCTCCTTAAATACAAATGGAGCAAAACAGTTGTAAGTCAGTACAAGAAAGACTTTAAGAACTAATTTCTGAAGAAAACAGCCACCCTTTCTCAAAGAGTAACCAGAATGAGGGACTTCAATTATTAAAGCAGTAAAGAGTTAAATTCTTATATTGCACCCACAAAAAATACACGAGTTGTCCTGATCTGAGCTTTCTCACACTCCTGATTGCACAGCACAGCGATCAATGTCCTGGTGCAGCATGGATGATCATCTAGACATGACATCATTAAATCTGCTGTGTACATTTAAAGTGTGGACTGAGGGGTGAAGGACGATGGGCCTTGGAGTAAGTTCAATCAAATTCTAAACTTTTCCATCGCCAAGACAATAGGTCTGTCCTTGGAACACATAGCGAAGCAAATTTTTTCAGTGTTTACCTTTTATAAGTGAGACCTGGTAGGGAGTGTTATCTCGGAGAGCTACTGGCATCATGAGACTGACTGCCGGTGATTGGCACTGGAGGAGATCATTTTTGAGACGTGTAATGGAGGAGAGGTCAGTCTTAATATTGGAGGTTGTATCTGTTATGGCCATTGTTGATAAAACCCACAACAAGCCTAGTAGCAGCCCAGTTTCTCAAGAGGAAGCCCACGACAGGAGGGGGTGAGTAAAGTCCATTTAAAGTGCAGAAACCTCTCCTTTCTCCGGTATACAAGCAGTGTCCCTGAAGACTTTTAATCATTGATAAAACAGTAAAATCCAATGGTAAAATAGCTTTAAAAATGAGACAAGGTCTGAAGTAAAGATCTCGATAAAATCACAACCTGTTGTTTTTACATTTTGCTTTTTGCACTGATTAAACAAATGTGATTTAACATGTCAATACCCACTTTATGCTAATCTGCTATTGAGAGAGAGAGAGAGAGAGAGAGAGAGAGAGAGAGAGAGAAAGAAAGAAAGAAAGAAAGAAAGAAAGAAAGAAAGAAAGAAAGTTCCAAGATATCCACAGTGACCACAACTTTATTGATACAAGTAGTAAATATACTGTATCTTTTGTGTGTCACAGGATGTATATGTGTGGCGAAAGGTAATCTTGTACAGAAACTCTGTTGAATACACTGTCAATGTTGTATTTTCCTCTGATTCTATTATCCATCCCTCACTTTCAGCAGGGGCAGGGAGCGCCTTGCATATTCCTTCAGACGACAAGAAAAGCTTTGAAGAGGCTTCCCCTCTCTCCCCAATAGCTGTCCTAAGGATAAGGATATTTAATATGAGGGATTGAAATGGCCCAATGAACCAGCTCCTGCCTGGCACTGTTACATCCCATTCCACAGAACATAACAGCCGACATGTTCCTATAATTTGCATAAAAACCTGAGGCTTTCAGCAAACTATAGTGCTCCATGAGGTACAAAAATTACTGACTCTTTCCATCTTTTGCAAACATAACTGATTTGGCATGTCTAATTTTCTGTATTCAGGGTCAGAGGTGAAGGCTTGCTGATGCTCCTAAATTAAAAAAAGGGCTTCATCATCATTTGGTGTGGTTCCCAACTTACAGGTACTCTTTCTTGCATGTTACAGATGTGTCACTGATGATGAGTCAAGCTTAGTCTGACACATGCATGACAAAGTCGGTTATTTGATTTGGCATATACAATTACTTCATGACAATAAGCACTGCTTCAGTGATATAATTAGGTTGATACACCCACAAGGCTGCCATCACACCTGCTTCTTTTCCAAATGGTGTCCACCACTTATGCAACTGTTTTAGCTATACTGTTCAAATAAACACACCCACACAAAAACACAAGGACATTTGAGAATAACTTTAGATATCTAGCCAACAAACCACCTCATTTTATGCGGTGTATCTGTTTGTTTACCTACACAGTACAGGTGCATGTCACTGTGTACTATGTGTACTGATGCGTATCATATAGTATTAACCAGCACTAAAGCAAGAATCTAAATACAGGAAGGAAAGATGAACTCAGCTGTACCTCTATGTGGGAGGTTATACAAGAACCTTATCACACTTCCATTTCTATCATCCAGTGCAGAAGGCATACTAGCAGCAGCAGCAGCTCCCACTCCTGCTTATTTGCCTTTATAGACTTTTTTTCAGTCTTTTTTGTTGTTGTTGTTCTAATGGAACCCGGCACTGTGCCACCTGCCAAATGAGAGAGAAGAGCAAAACAAATACAGTGTGTGTGTGTGTGTGTGTGTGTGTGTGTGTGTGTGTGTGTGTGTGTGTGTGTGTGTGTGTGTGCGTGTGTGTGTGTGTGTGTGAGTAATCAGCACAGCATGGTGTTGGAGTCTGTCTCGCAAATCAAAAAAAAAGTCTAACTGAATTGTTTTGTTGTGTCAACCTGACGTAGTGTTTTAAAAAAGTGACCTGGTGTGGTTGAGTGTGCCACTCCATACAGCTCTCACAGTCTGCTATGATAATGAGTACTTCTATGGCCATCACCTTTCAAAAGTGACTCACACCCTGATGACCACTACGAACTGGATTGCCACTTCACTGAAGTAGAGTAAATAGAGGAATGAGTTATTTTATTTATTAACTTCAGCGACCACTGATTGAAGCCCATCACTGGTTTGCATTTTAAACACATTATCTATTCATCAGTTGACAAAATACTGTCACTAGTGTTTGTGACCAGTGCCAGATTTTCATTACAGGGGCTTTGAAAGGGATTTGTTTTTTTAATGATGCCTTCACTTACTCATATTGTTAAATCCGAAATTACCTTTGTGCTGATAAGTTTTCTTTCAGGCATCTCTAAATTTGCAGTCTTTTTAATGGTAATGAATTGTAAAGTCAAATTACCTAATGGTTCCTCATTTGTTAATTTATATGGATTTTTTGTTGTTTTGATTTTTGCCTTTATTGGATAGTGAGTAGTAAAGAGGCAGCCAGGAAACAAGGGGAGAGTGATGGGTATGACATGCAACAAAGGTCTCTGGCTGGAATCAAACCAAGGATGTTGCAGTTATGTGTCACAAACAGTAACCATTCAGTTAACGGGACGCTCCTAATGTTTACTCATTTTACTTATTGTTACTTCATTCTCAGCATGGTGAGTGAACAGTCTATTCAGAGCCATTTACAGGATTAAAATGGAGACTGTGTTGACAGCTGAATGCTTGTTAAATGTTGTCACATTTAAAGCAAAGCAGCGAAATAATGCAGCCTAATTATGGTGCACCTGGGATGAAGGAGATGTGAATACACAGCCATTTGCGATGTCTGTGTTTTAGTATGAGTGCTTTTGTGTGCAGAAGAGAGTGAAAGATGTGTGTGGGATGTAGCATTGGCAGAGTGTTCTTTTCCCTACATCTGTGTGATGTGAAATACAAGGTGACATGTTAGACTAGTACATGTAGGTTCATGTGCAATTGATATAAAAACTGTGATCAGATGTTTAGTTCATGTTTATTTAATGGGATCCTGTCATGTACATTTCATATTATATATTTATATTCTTGTCCTCAACTGGAATTTCTTTGCATGATTTATGGTTAAAATAAACAAACTGTAATGATTAACATAGGCATTTGACATTATAAGATAATGTAAATGACAGAGGAGTCAGTCTATTGCAAAATTGTTTTGTTTTGTTTTTTTGTCCTTTTCAGAACTTCCCTTTCAAAATAAGGCCAGTATCTGGTTTGAAGGAGTGAAATAACTTGAGTACATCTAATTCCTTTATTTTATTATATGGATCAGAAAACCTCTGTAAACAAGTATAGACTTCATCATAGTGTACTCAACGCTCCTGGCCAAGAAATAGCCCAGTCTAACCTTCCACAATACCACAAATTGACTGTTGCTATGCCTGTCAAGCCTACTGTTCTTGCCTAGTGCATATGTAGTTTACAATGACAGTGTTGGCATTTTTATAACACTAAAGTAATGGTAATATGTGAAACAGACAGAGATAAACAAAGCAGGCATTTCATTTCTCGCTGGTGACTATCAATTTTGCCATCTGAAATTGCCTCTGTTGTTGCCAGAGTTTATCAGTTTGACAGGCCAGTTGCTGAGACTGGGGTTTAGTAGCATTCAAATTTAATTTTTTCTCCACTTTGTGTTGTGCGAGGACTAAACAAAAGAGCTATAACATGTTAATTAGTGAGCTTCAGAGCCAGGTGTTTCCTCCTCACTTCAAGCCTTCATGCTTAGCTAGAATAATTGGCCACTGGCTGTAGCTTGATATGATGTTATCGCACTTGTAATAAAGCCTTTGACAAGAAATTGAATGCCCTTATTTCCTACAGTGTTGGGCTTTTCCTTCAAGTATATTCCTATTTGTTTATTATTAACACAGAGACCTGGAAACATACTTTAACTGCTCAACACTTTGGACACAACTTACGACTGCTACATATATACACATTCAAAACAAGACATCCACGGTGTGCTGGGATACTCTGGTGGTTGGAGCACCTACAGAACTCTGCAGCTGACCCCAGTTCAAATCTTGGCCAGTGCGGTCATTTGCTCCCATGATTTCCTGTCTAATTACTTTCGAATGAAGGCAACTGTGCCACAAAATCTTTTTAAAAAAACAAACGAAAAAAAAGACACAAACCCACAAAAACACATGGCACTAAGTTCCTGTTAAGCCACCACTGGTGTTGATGGAGGTAAGGAAAGAAAAAGCAGAGGGGAGAGAGGGAGGGAGTGGCATCTCTGTTACCAGCCAGACAGATTGTATCAGAGTGTTTGCTTGCTTTGGGCCCTATGGTGCCATCAGATAGCATTTGATAAGAATGTTACAAGCTAAGGCAGCGAAGGTCAGGACACGATGGCAGTGAGGTCAACAATAGCCCCAGTCACCATGCTGGGAAGGCAGATCGTTGTAGGTCAGGGTTAAAGATGATGTGATCAACTCAAGGCAAAAGATGTAGCTGCTTTAGGAGATTTATTGCTTGTGAGACAAATTGCCTGACAAGTCTTGCATCCGATTCAGTTATAGAAGTTGCAAGAAATGGAAAAGCAACCCCGCATTTGAGAGACAGTATTTGTGTAGGACTCAGGCTTCTATAATGACACTGGGGGTACAAATCCTTACAATTCAAGGCTGCATTTAATTAGCCTTTAATTTTCCTTTTAACGTAATCTTGATGTCACACATTGCCGCAAGGTCAAGCGAGTTGCACTCTTAAGCCAATCCAAACAGAATCCATGTCTCTCTGCCAAGCCAATACTAGCAATCCCCATTACACACACATTGTCATGCGTCGGCGCTCAGCTCAAATGAGTTACAAAGGAAGCAGGGAGAGGAAACATTAGCAGCAGTTGGATGGACTGGATGCATAAAAATATTAGAGAGTGATTTATGGCCTGTGTCGATAGCCAGTTCCAGGCAAACAGCACTGTGTAAGCAAAGGCCCTTCCGGCATCTCTATCCAACCCTTCTGGTACAATGGATGACAGTGAAAGACTACGAAGCTATAATCTTTCAGAACCAATCAAAAGAAAACAGTAACTGTTAGCATGGACATGTGGTTATGTTTTAAAATGGGAGCAAATTTGTAAAGATACATAATTAAAGATAAAATAAAATTTCCTGCATTTCTATATCATCTAACTTCTCAAGAACAAACATCTGCACCTGCTTAGATTAGCTAAATTGAGTGTGAATGTAACAAGAAGAGTGACCAAATCAGGACAGAATATGATTATTAGAAGAATACCTACGATTTGAAATTATAATAATGAAAACATCATGTAACTAAAATGTGAGTAGGTTGCAAGCTATGAGACCATATTAAGGGTCAAATATATAATAGGTCACTAACAGATGGACTGGATATCAACTCACTCTTCAGACAATGATAGACCTGTTCACTGGGAACACTCTGTCTCAAACTTCTGTCATCCTGCACTTAAGAGCTTGCTGTTGTATTTCTATTACCTGGATCTCACTTGGCCCAATACCACTTGACTCTCCCTGTTCTGCTGTGCTGGCTCTTCAATATAGTGAGAGAACCAATGATAATGAGAACAGAGATACCTTGAATATGTTGAGGTGCCATAACATTGTAAGGCTACTATACCATTTCTAGTTTGTCCCTAAGTGCTGTGTGTATTAAAATACTGCAGTGAGAGGGAGTGAGAGATCATACGTTTAACTAGGTATAAGAATTTCAGTTATCCTGCACTTCACACCCGCAGCTCACTTGGGCCTGTACCACTTGAACATCCCTGCTCTGCTGTACTGTTCTCCAGAATATAGTGAAAGTAACAATAGAGATAAGCACAGAGATACATTGAATGAAAACTATCATTATAATGGCAAGTCATGGCAAAGATATCAGCATTTGAATATAAAAGCATATGGTCACTGTCTAGTGATACTGAATTTGTTTTTGGGTGAATCAGGTCTCTCTTTTTTTTTTTTTAATTTTGCTTGTACTTGCATTCTGCTAACAGGATGATTGATAATAACAAGGACAGCACTACACTCGGCTTTGTATCTTAATAGTTAGTGACTGTCATTTGAAATGCTTAGTGTATACTCTACACTCATCTTCCATTGAAGGGTATCAGTGGTTAGTAATGGGCACTTGGCTCTTCAGTTTTCACTAATGTATCATCACAATCCAGTTATTCCTTACTTTAGGCTAATAATTTGATTCCCACTATAAAATAGGTTACTTTGCATTGTGTTTTTATTCATTTAATTTCCTCATTCAGATTGCTTGTCTGCAATAGAAATGAGAAGCCTTATCATTTTGACCTACTAACTTACTCTGCTGTTCCTCTGGGGCCAGTGTTTCCCAAACCACTCCTGGAGTAACCCACCAAAGGTCCCAAAGGTTCTTTAAAAAAAAAAAAAATCTAATTCAATCCTGCTCCACATGAGAAACAGCCTTAGCTAACCTGCTGTGCTGTGCTCAGAGTTGGACCAATTTGAGCCAGTTCTAGTGAAGCAGGGCCTCTTATCTCTTATGGCATGAAATTTGAATCACTGATTTGAGATATTAGAGTGTGTTGGCAACCCTATATAACGTTAACCACAAATTAACCACTACATTTTTTACATTACTACATTACTAGTATGATGTTGCATATAGGCATACTAACTTAAAAAACTGTGACTGGGAACTGCAAGAAAATTTCAGAGCAACAGAGTCACAAAGCATCCTGGTAACCATAGAAACTCACTCCAACTATTACCTGCATGGGTGCACCTGTGAGAGTGTGTTGGCTGTTTAAATATAATCACCTGATCGTGCAGACTATATTTTTAAAAATACAAAAAAATGTGGTTGCAAAACCATACAAACCATAGCAACTGAATAATGGGGATGCATTTTCTCCACTCGCTCCTACTGCCCTCACAAACTTCAATCCCACACCTGGTACTACCTACAGCTTTACCCAAACTGGCTAAAGCAACACATCTACACTCCATCAAACTTGAAGGAGTGTAACAAATTCTGTGTGCCCTCAAATACATGATGTTTTTTTCATGTCACTTTTTTCAAACTACAGCGACCCAGTGACATTTTCAGAGTCAGGGCTGAGAATAAAGTTTGCTGATAACTGCATTACTGGAGTAGAACCAGGTGTTTACTTTATAATATCTTCGATTATTTAAATACATTGTTTTTAGTCTAATTTCAATGGTTGCTTTACTGATGACAAATACTCAACAAAGACATCAGGGTAAGCCACCAGCTGCTGTAGCTGAAAACTGATCAGTTACGTATCATTCACAAAGATCTTATACATATGTCTTACACATCAGTCACAGTCAGCTT
Organism: Rastrelliger brachysoma; assembly: GCA_024605115.1. Lineage (NCBI taxonomy): Eukaryota > Metazoa > Chordata > Actinopteri > Scombriformes > Scombridae > Rastrelliger > Rastrelliger brachysoma. Next base: position 1,063 of record JANJYP010130657.1, on the reverse strand, counting down.
GTTCAGCACCTCCATGTGGCTGTATGCATGGCTTTCTATCACTGCACAGCTATAGACAAATAGAGAATATATTATTATGACATCCAACTGCTTTTGTCCTATAGTACAGCATATAAATAACTATACTGCAAATAACTTATTTGATTCCTGGAGACTCAGCCCGGGCTATGCTTTAGAGAAATCTGCATGTAAAGGGTGACAAAAAACGAGAAACTGGCTGCCAACTTGAGGCTGATGAGCTGTGCATCCGCATACCCAGACCAAGCTTACAGATTTTCTGCAGTGGCTAAATCAGTGCATAAATTACATATTTTGACAAGTGACATTCTCTATGCTACCACAACAGTTTGGTTGCAACAGGCACACCTTTTCAAAGTCAGCAGAGCTTCATTTTTATGCATATCCGCTCCTACACCCCCATCTGAGCACCTCAACCCCACTACACAATAACAAATCTAACACTCAAGCTAATGGCTGTAAATGAAGGAAAAAAAATAATACATTTCATCATTAAAATATGCAAAAAATTAGCATCATATTTACAAAAAATGTGTTATGCACAAGGAACTGTGGAGGCAATGCAAATAAACTGTTTGAGAGCAAAGGTGCTCTAAGTTAGCTTGCATAATAAGAACAAGATCCCTGCTTCAGTACTGTGCCATTCAGAAAACAGGTATTGTGCAGTCTAATGACTGTCGGCACAACAGAGTGCTTAAAGCACCTTATCTTGCGCCTTAGGGGTAAAAACCAGAGGCTCAAGGCACTCTGTAACAGCATCAGCTCACCATAGAGGGGGTGGATGGCATTGTGTGGGACAGAATTCAGTTTAGTCTGCACCCACCACCCTGCTACTGCCTTCAGGCTGTTAGAGACAGCCTTTTTTTTAAACCAGTATGTTTATTCTGTTTTGCCTCCACCACCCCTGTACCACCTCAACTGCACACTACTGCAAAGAACAGCTCACTGGCTGCCACAATATAATATAAGTTGGTAGACTAGTCTGGACAATTGGTTGAATGTAGACTCTGTGAGACTTTGTGAGACTCTAACATCTCTAATGCTT
>JANJYP010130620.1:0-10811 GCA_024605115.1 Rastrelliger brachysoma | reverse complement strand
TTAACGAGGCAATCTTCACACTAGTGGATGTCAATTTCCAATGAAACCTTCAAGCAATGACAAACACGTTTAGCAGGAGAACCGAATGCAGGGACACTGCATGAAGCACCTGTGCAGAATCTGAATTGGAGACTGCCTCTTTATCTCTAACAGTTATGGTGAGCTTTCCTGTGCTATGGATGGGAACTGTCCTCCAGTTCTGTCAAGCAGCGATTTACACCAACGATTGGGCTGTAAGAATAAGTGGGGACCTTGAGTCCGTGGACAGGATAGCAGAGAAATATGGATTCACAAATATGGGTCAGGTAAGTGTGATCAAACACATAAATAAGCCTGTTTGACAAGGACATAGCAAGCATTTCTACTCATGATCTCAACTGTTGTCAAAGTTTCAATTCTTTATTATTGAACAAGAGTCATTCATTTCAAATCTTGTGCTGTTTATGCAGGCCTATAGGTAGTTGAGAGTCTAAGTCTTAAGTTTCAACATAGGCTATAACCTATTTAAAGACCTAAAACATCACAAGAAACAAATCCAGACAGAATACAGTTGTAAAAATAAAATATGCTTATAAAACTAACAATATCATACTGAAGAAGTAACATGAGAATTTATATAGATTTAATAAGAGACACCACTTTGAAAATTACAGTTACTTCTACTGCTGAAAAGTCATATAACAATATTCCTGCAAATATCCAACTGTAATGGCAACATAAATTATAATTTATTAAAGATTTTAAAATTATGTGCAATAAATGTCATGTATACAGTTCACTCTCAACCAGTGTAAGCTTTAAGAAAATGTTGATAGTCTTATAGACAATCAGCAGTATTGTAGATGTTTCAAAGTGAATAAAAAGAGTATTAAACCTTACCATTACTATTAAGCAGTACTAAATCACAATCTGATGTTAAAATATAAATTAATCAAACAATACAAAAAGGCTTATGTAGTGTCCTGGAAAACTTTTTACATCAGCAGTCAGCAGCTGCTCTCTTACAAGCCTGTTGGGATGTTCATTGGTGTGAGAAGGATACCGATCTGCCAAAATCACATTTTGTTCTCTCACCCCTGACCCTCATTTCATTCCTATGACCCTGACCATGTAACATTAATTATCCAAACTGTTAGCCTCAAGAATCAAGCACTTTATTGCTATTTCAGTCAATGTAGAAAAAAAAAATCAGTCAGTACACATGCATACAAAAGAAATAAAGAAATCCAAAGATCAATAAGTCAAGACTTTTAATGGACCCATACAATGACCGAATAAAAATCAGATCAATAAATAATAAAGCAAATAAATAAAACAGATTGCAAGTTATAGAGGCCAGGCTCATAAAAGTCGACACATGTACTCCATCAGGGTGGAAGCTGTAATGAAAAAGTCCGCGTTTCACTGTAGTCAGGGATATGAACCCAGAGAAGCTCAACTGGAAACACTCAGAAATCAAGAGTTAAATTTCACAACAGAGCTATCAGGAGAGAAATTAGGACCGTAATTTATTCTTGTCATTCACAGAAAATGACCAACCTATGACACTTTTTTTTATTAAGCATAAATTAGCCAGCGATGCTCTGGGTAATTTATGGGTAAAAATCACACTTACGTCATGGCATTATATACTTGAATACACACATGTTCAGTATGTGCACCTATAGAGGCATACACACACACCCATTTAGCAGCAGCAGTTTGGCTGGAGTCTTGTGGCTCAGGTTGCCCTCACTTGAAAAACTATCACAGGTGTAAGGTAGCCGCCTTAATGAAAGATATCGACTGCAGTTTCATAATTTAGCAGTTGTTTAGTGCTGTGACTGAGCAGCATGAGCAACACACCTTCACCTGAAAAAAAATATTAAAAAATATATTTAGCTGTTTCAATATCTGTTTCACTAGATTGGAGACCTGAAGAGTTATTACAGTTTTCGCCACCGCAAGACAGTGAAGCGGTCCTCTGTGTCCAACAAAGAGGTGACTGTTAACGTCACCATGGAGACCAAGGTATAGTAATGGGATATGAGGAGAACAAGAAGACTGCTAGATTATTAATCAGCAGCATGTCTCCTCCNCACACACACACACACACACACACACACACACACACACACACACACACACACACACACACACACACACACACACATGTTCATGTGCTGGCCCCACCTACACACAAGCACACACTCATCTTCTCACCTCATGGCCTTACACACTCATACACCCGCCCAACCTAAAGACACCAAGAGTCATTACTAAAAAGAAACAAAATGTCCAGTATAACACACTGCATTGAAAAGACAACTGTGGTTAACCCTGAATTGGATATTATTTATGTAATTGTGTCCATTATTCCTATCAGTAATGAGGACATTTAATTACTAAGTTAATTACTGAGTTAATTACTGAGATCTGGGAATGTGATGACATAACTGTTAAAAGGAAATCAGAGTAATCAGAGAATCATGCGTTTTTTAACAAAACCCCAGGTTAATTGAACTAATCTGGGATGAAATCAAACCGCGTCAGTTTACAGACCTGACTTGTTAAACTTTGACCTATTTTGTTACCACAGAAAGTGCATGCTTTCCCACTCAACTGACTTCACTAAACCTCACCGCCCAGACTGTTTTTTGTGATCATATTTGTAATTTGATTTGATCATCAGCTGACTTTGAATCTGTGACATAGCATTAAATTATTTTACATACTTTTTAAAAAATTAAACATTAGTCAGAGCTGCCATTTTCAAATAACTCATGAACCTAATGTCAGTGTGTTGCATGCCATACCCCTCTCTGTCTCAAGATGTTTCCTGGCTGTTTCTGCTTTCTGCTTTTGGATGATGAAACAAACTGTACTAACGCACCAGAGTGTATTTAAAACAAACCAAAAAATTTAAGTGGGAAAGCACCTGAAGGCTATGTTCCAAGTTTGGATTTTTAAATGTAAGTTTTATTTTGAATGAGATTTTCTTGTCTCTGGAAGACCCTGGAAGTAGTGTTCTTCACTTTTCTATCACCATGATTTTTTTTTCACTTTTACCTCCAAACAAAGTGACTTTAATAATCTGACTGAACTTGACTTGACATTTGACTGCTCCTCTTTATTAAGCCAATAAATGCTGATATAACAGTATTGCCATGTTTCCAGATTACTTTTCAGAGTACAGAGCTGTTATTATACTGTAAATCAGTGGTCCCCAACCACGAGGGCCGCGGACTGGTGGCTCAATTGGTACAAGAAATAATTAATTATTGGTCTGGATCTTTTACTTTGAAAAATGATCGGACACTCTCAGTTACATCTCGGTCACTTGAGCCCTAAAATTTAACCCTGCTAGCAAAATAGCAAGAAACAGGAAAGTTTCTCCTCGAAGGGATAAAGACCAGAGACAAAAGAACATGTTTAGATAGAGAAAGAAATGTGGAACTGCTGGTTCTTGTCATTTATTTATTAAAAAAATATATATATTAATATTTATTTAATGGGCAGAGAGGATGTTAGAGACTTTGATGATACAGTCATGCGCAATGTTACGAGGGTTAGGGTTAGCAGCAGTTTATATTATATTATAAAATCCTGAATTGGATCTTATTTATGTAATTAATAACAAGATCCAATGCAGGACCAAAAATTGTCAGGCATCGACCGGTTAGCGGTTACAAAATGGTTGGGGACCACTGCTGTAAATGACAGAAATAATCTGTCAAAACTATCCAAAGGCGACCAAATTTGTAATAAAGTGCAGTAGAAATCAAAAATCTGATTCTTCAAATGTTGGCTTACTAATTGTTACTGTAACAGATATTTATTTAGCCAGCATTTCAGTCCATTTATCTGACTAAATATCCATTGTATCAGCCAACGTTTGAATCCATTCATCTGCTAATATTCTGTTTAGACAGCCAACATTTGAATCCATTAATCTATCTATTTAGTCAAAATGGACTCAAACGCCTGACTAAATACCCAATAAGTCAATCAAGTGTTGATTGTATTCATATACAAAAGAAAACTCCATATAAATGTTAACTGCTGTATAAGTACCCAAGTATGCAATGTGTTCCTTTTAAGGTGGAATGGCTCCAACAGCAGGTGATCCAGAGAAGAGCAAAGAGAAAGCTCAGAACCAGTCACATCTACTCCACTGACATGAAGCCCGCACACACTCCTGCTGCCCCTCTTCAGTCCAACCGCACCCAGACAGTGCACTTAAACGACAAAATGTGGAATAGCCTGTGGTACATTGTGAGTCAGATTTTTTTATACCCTTTACTAAGCACAAGTCTGAAACATAGACACATAAACCCAGACAGACAGAGCCTAAAATAGACCCTGATTTATTCTTTACTCCCATGGGCTAAATTGGATGTCCCACTATTTGCTCCACAGCTCTGCAGTGATGAGTCCAAAGACTGCCAGTCTTATATGAACATTGTGGCGGCCTGGAGGAGAGGGTATACTGGGATGGGTGTGGTGGTGTCTGTCCTAGATGATGGCATTGAGAAAGAGCATCCGGATCTGAAGCCAAATTATGTAAGTGCCCTGGGATGGGATGCTCTTCTCAGGAAGGGGACATTAATCATAAGCAATTTGGCAGGGCTCTTAGTGTAAGAGTGCATAGCTGAGACAGATATTGTAGGCAGAGCTTTTCGGCCAAAGGTTTAGAAAGGCTGGCTAAGGGTATTGAAATGGACATTAAACGTCTGATCCACTTAACTGTTGAGTGGACTGGTGAATAATGCTCTTTGTGATTTGTCTGATGAAACAGAGACAGATAGCCACTGGCATTTTGTTATGTGCTGCTACTTACTCTCCATCTGATTCAGGATCCTCTTGCCAGCTATGATGTGAATGGACAAGACCAAGATCCCTCTCCAAACCATTCCAAAAATGCAGCTAACAAGTGAGAACTTCTTACAGTATTTCTAAATTCCTCTTCGCACCTGGTTTTTTTCTTTTTCCTATCATGATTCCAATTCTAATTAATGCATGCTTTTCCATTCCATTTTTAAGTAATTACATGCATATATGGATATGCAAATTCCCAAGTCTGAATTCTGTCTTCTCACTGGTTTGATGTAACGGAAATAGCCTGTCTTGTCCTCATGCATATGCATCTAACCTCGTGTTCTGATGTTCTCCTCCTTTCTCCGAAGCCATGGGACTCAGTGTGCCGGGATGGTTGCGGCAGCTGCAAATAACTCTCAGTGCACGGTTGGAGTCTCTTTCCATGCACGGATTGGCGGTGAGTTTCATGTGACTACATGAAAACTATAGCATGCTGAAGGACTTCTGGAGGTTAAAGTCTTTTATATAATGGATTCAAACATGATAATTGCTCTTCTGCAACTTTTACCTCAAGGCATCCGTATGCTGGATGGAGATGTGACAGACATCGTGGAGGCCCAATCACTGAGCTTCAGACCACATTATATTGATATTTACTTAGCTAGCTGGGGGCCAGAAGATGATGGTACCACATTGGAGGGACCTGGGCCTCTGGCTCGCCTTGCTTTACAGAACGGCATTCAAACAGTAAGAGAAAAAATGAGAGTGAGAGAAGAGTTTGTGTGTGAAATAGGAAGAAAAAGGCTTGTTCACTGCATTATTTGTCACATGCATAATTGTCCGTATTCAACAGCAGTGAAATGAAATAGTAACAAACCCCAACAAAAGTGTAAAATGTAAAATAAAAACCTCTAAAAAAATAGCAAGATATCAATATATGTCTATATGTTCATAACAAATGCAAGGTAAAAAGATAAATAGGAGGCAAGTTCTGGCCACTTTGCAGTATGTAAGTCAGTTTTTAAAAGCAGGTTTTAAATGTTTATGGTCTGCACGGCCTGAGGGAAGAAGCTCCTTCTCAGACTCTGCCCTTGCTAAAGTCTAGCCACTAAAACAGTTTGTGGTTGAGGTGGTGAATTTCCTTAATCATCCAGTTTGACCTCGACCTACACTGCCTAGTGTAGATGTCCTGAAGACAGGGCTTTCTTGTCCTGAGAGTAGTTACCATACCAGGAAGTCATGTTTCCAGAGAACACACATCCTACTGTGGTGGATTTCAGCATGCAGATCTCATATTTCTTTAGTTACCTGACATGATACAAGCCCTGCCTTGTCTTCTTCAGCAGGGTGATATGTAAAAATCATGTCAGCCAAGGTACCTCCGTTTCTCCCTCCTGAAGTCTATCACTATCTCCTTATCCTTGGAGTCATTCTGATCCAAGGTGTTGACCATACACCATGTTAAGAATATGAATAAATAAGATTGACTTTATTAATCCCCAAAGGGAAATTCAGTTTCACCTCCACCTCATCCAGATAGGCTGTGTTGTTGTTGGTGACCAGGCCTACCATGAATTTTATAGTGGTGTTGAAGCTGTTCATGGCTATGCTATTATAGGTTTACAGGAATTAGGCAAATAACTCAGGTCACAGCAATGGGGGTTGCTGATGTTGAGGGTTCAGGTGCTGGAGCTACAGGTTTCAATCAAGAATCCTTTATCACAGGTGCAAAGTGAGAAGTTCAACACCAGCTTCCAGAGGTTGATAACCAGTCTGAGGGGAGCAATTACACTGAACTCTGACCTCTAATTAGTTACCAACAGGTGTGCTTAATTCCCCTTACCAAAGTCTAGGTTTGAAGAGGGTGAAGTGAAGGATGTGGGAAATGGTGTCAGAATGGTGGGGTGATGGGTGAACTGAGATCTACTGAGACTGCCCACTGAGATGAACAGTGGGTAGTTGTCATGGATCAGAATGCCTGTTTTAGTTGTCAATATCTGGGTCTTCCCACATCAACATTTGTTTATATTTTGGAATAAGGAAGATGGCAGCATGGTCAGTCTTACCAAAAGCCAGGAGAGATGTGTCTTTGAAACCATTCTTGAGTGAGATGTGACAGTGAGCCAGCATGTTTCCACCCCTGGTTGTACATGTGACATGTAAAAAAAAGTTCAACATAGTGTTTGTTGATAATATCATATAATGTGTTTGTTTCCACCTGTGGTGGAATATTAATAGAAATGGTGATGATCTTAGATAGAGAAGGTGACAAAGGATTGAAACATATTGCACCACCTTTAGATTTGCTGGTTTCCTCTGTCCCGTCCATGTGAAACAAAGATAATGTTTCAGTTGCTTGAATGGCATGATCCTACACCACAGGGGAGAGCCATGTCTCCATGAAACAAAGGATGTCCATATCCAGCTTTTTATCCATGGATTGAACATTTGCAAGCAGAATACTGAGCAGGTGTGGACGGCGTGTTCCCACTTGGAGTCTGTTTCAGATCCCAGCATGTTGCCCTCTGTGTTTCTTCTCGGCCTCTTTGCAGAGTCTCGTTTCCATTGTTAGGATCCATTTCCCAAAGGATCTCTTTCAGCCAAGTAGGGCTCTCATGCTGTAACTTTAGAAAAAAGGTGCAGTTCTAGTTAAAATGCTCAGAAGTGTGTTGAGGTCATAGGTTATTAGAGCAGATGACTGGGAAGTAAAAGAACACAAGGAAACTACACAAATAACAAATAAAAAACCACTATTAGCAAAGGAGACACAACAGCATCTGGTCTCAGCTGTGCCATCTTTGAAAAGAGTGTTTATTTACATCTGTGAGCGACCTGCAGCTGTTTGTTTTTCTTCAAGGCCTTATATTTTCCTCCTTATCAATGTATAAATATCATTAATAAATTAATCACCTCTGTCTGCTTCCCCAATTAATCCCAGGGCCGGCACGGGAGGGGCTCTGTTTTTGTCTGGGCAACGGGTAACGGAGGACAAAGAGGTGACCACTGTTCATGTGATGGGTACAGCAACAGTATTTACACTATCTCCATCAGCAGTAGCACAGGGCGTGGAAGACAGCCAGATTACCTGGAGCAGTGTTCATCTACACTGGCAACAGCTTACACTGGTGGGGAGACAGAGGAAGTGGTGAGTAGAGGCTGTGAGAATCATAAAAAAATATCCTCATCATATTTGTATAGTACTGTAAGATTACTCTGCTAAGATAAATCAATAATGGAAGTATATCAGCGCTGAATTTATTTGTTATTCACTCAGAGCTTCATCTAAATGAAGGTGTGCAATAAGTAGGATCCATAAATTAACACTGTCTCTGCTCTATAGTCTGCAAGCACACTTTGCACATTGCTTCTTTGCTGTTATAAAGGGGAGATTTAATCATTTTCAAGGCCTATGTTATTTGTTACAAAAAGAAAAAAGAGACATCACTCCAACTAACTTCTAGTTTAACCTGGAGAGTCTTTTTAAATTGGCACACTACAGGAGAGCCTAATGTGCAAAATATGCATACAGAACAATGCAATATTTATGAGAAATAATATTTTTTTAATCTTGAATTTACACAAATAACTCCAAATATAAAAATGTATCAAACTGAGATTGATAAAGAAAAGTACCGTACTGTGCATCAGGTCTGCCCAGACAAGAATAGCTCAGTGGTAGACAGTCTTTGTTTTTCCTGCAGCACCAAAGAGATTATGCAATAAATGATGATGTGTTGCATTATGAAACTAATTTTGCAAATATTTTGTCTTCAAGTCTCTGAGGGCATAACAGCCACTCAGTGCCCAGCAGAGAGGCATTTCTGATATATTTTCAGAGGTGTTTTTTAATCTCTTTTGATAATAAAATTTTATGACCAACAAATTTTTGATGATAAGTTTTGTACCCCAGTTGGTCTTTAAGGGATGTTTTAGTAGTCTAGTAGTTGGATTTAACAGTCACTGCCAATTTCTTGCCAGCTGCTTAAAGCCAAAAAATACACATTTGGTAAATTAGTTGGAGGCTGAGGGGGAGCAGTGTTGGAGGCCAGCAAGAGACAACTACTGCAGTTGAGTGTGATAGTCTGAGACACCTGTCAATCAAGCAAATACCCTAGACATACACGTCATGAACTGTTCCTGGTGCAGTAAGACAATCATTTTTAACTCACAAGACACAGAAGTGAAGAAGTGAAATTCACACCGTAGCTGAGAAATGAATGTTTCCATTCACTTTGAATTACTTCAACAGAATACAATTGAGTGTATATTTCCACTTTCACTTTGCTTTAAAGCATTACCAAATGACTAGCTTTTTAATGTGGGAAGACATATATTAGTCTGGCATTTGTAACGACCTACTTTTATTGATGGCAGATACTTATCCCACATCATTTAATTAGTGTAAATTGGGTGAACACTGAGGACCTCTTTCTCATGTCAGAATCTCTTTGTTTCCACACCTAACAACAATAACATACTCATGCACATATACATATCTCCTAAATCTATTATCATAATTTAGGTTTTTGGTTTATTGGTTTTGTCTCTGCAGGTGATTTTACATGTGAAAGATTTCTGAAACATATACTATGTGCAATCTATGTTAACCATGATCACTTGTATGTAGTATGATATGATAATGAAAAATGTAATCAGAAAATAGGCCTGATGTTATTCTGCAAGATAATATAATATGGTCATGATTATGGCCATATAAAAGAGGTAATCAAAAAAGGGAATACCCTGATTAAGCATGTTTTAAAATTTGCTTTAACAGTGTCCTTGTTTAAGCAAGCACTCTGGTCCCATGAGTCTAATACATATAAATATATAAAAAGGTAAAACAGTGTTTGATGCCAGACAAATGTGCAATATATTGTGCATTAATAATGTATAAAATATGTCTTGTGCTGTCTACTTCATTAATGTTATTGAATGTAACAGAAAAGAAGAGTTATTTGTAATAACAGGAGGATACTGTTATGTAACATTTTTTGATTTTTTTGAAATTATTTATCAAATATTTTTTTAAAAAAATGTTCTGTTCTTGACAGGTGACCTTGGGTCCACAGGAGAGCTGCAGCAGGGCTAAATCAGGGACCTCCTTGTCCTCCTCCATAGCTGCAGGTGTCATCGCTCTCACTTTGGATGCCAAGTACGTAGCTTTCCCACACAGTAAATCCATACATGCAGACACCAGGTGATATAAGAATGATGTTCTGCATGTTTGACCTTTTCACAGCCCCTTGCTAACCTGGAGAGATGTCCAGCACATTATCGTCAGAACATCAAAACCTCATAATCTTCTTTCTTCTGACTGGCGTGTAAATGGAGCTGGATACAAAGGTATGTTGTATCTCTTATTGGCAGGATGTTGGGTATATTTGTTAAACATGGTCAAAGTTCCAAAACTTGAGGTTAACATATGTGGAGATTATTCCTGCAAGTCCCAGCCAAAGATTTCAATCTGCTCTGAGTGCTTTGTCTGTGATTTTTTCTTCTACCTTTCTATCTTTATTGCGAAGATGTTTTTTATATATATTCCAGTATAAAAATATAGGCCTGGAAATGTGCATTATACATTCCCTTTAATTTCTTAGCTTATATTCACATTCTTTACTTTCAATATTTGTCAGGAGAAACAATTGCATCATGTCTTTTCAATACAATCCTATCAAAACTTACAATAAAGAAGACGAACAAAGCAAAGAGTTCTTAATAAGCATATTTTGGTAAATGTTCTCTCAGAGGGAAACCGTACAACAGCGAGCACACAAACTAATGAGATACTGTGAGCAGAACAGTGATAAACGCCTACAAAGTCCCAGGAGTGTGTGAAGTCTTTTATAGACTTTAATGTCCCAGCTAATGTGTGGTGTGTGTGTGTGTGTGTGTGTGTGGGTGTGTGTGTGTGTGTGAGTGTGTGTGTGTCTGTCAGTGAGCCACCTGTACGGCTTTGGCCTGCTAGATGCTGAGAGCCTGGTGAAACAAGCTGAGAGATGGAAACAGGTCCC
>JANJYP010130616.1:0-14198 GCA_024605115.1 Rastrelliger brachysoma | reverse complement strand
TTTTTTTTTTTACTTTAAAAAAAAAAAAGTGTTCTTCATACTGTTACTGAACTCCATGTTACTGCGGTTTTGGCATTGTGTATTGTAGATATTACTGCTCCAAAAATGATTAAAGTTGAGGATTTCTGTAGATGTAGCGGCTGGTTGCTAACCACATCCATGTATTCACAAAACTGCTGCAGAAACAAATCATCTCATGCATGGTATATAGCTAGATAAAGGTCGAAACGCTACCACCTTGACATCTTTTTCAAACTTGTTGGCAATCAGCAATCTATTTACACATCCAACAGATACAGATGCAACATTTGGAGTCTTTTTTCTTGCCACATGGAGAATGTAAGTCTCCGAACTCCTGAGGGAAACATCTGGTTCTTTAGTTGCTAAATGTGTCACCGTGTTCGCTAACTAGTTGCTGACTTTATCTGTTTACTGTTTGGTGCTGGTCAGGAAGTACAGCTTTTTTTCTTCTTTTTAGAGCTTTTCTTAAACAGTTGCCTGCATCGGATAAAATCAAATCTAATGAAGTGCAGTGAAAGCAAACCAGAACAGTAAAGTTTTCAGGCCTAATAACCAAAATGAGTTGAAATAAACTTAAAAAAAAAGCTTCATAAAACACAAGAACTGCAGAATTAAGTAGTAATTCTCTTAAGGTTCATCACTTTGAACTACTACTCATGCAGTCCAGTGGTAATATAGCATTTTTTATTATAATATCTTTAAATTATTCAGTCCTGGTACAGAGAATGTTCCACAAACACTTAACACATAATGCTTATGCATGTCCTCTTACTTCATCTTCAAAAGTTAAAATGTCCTCGAACAAATAGCTGACTGTTACATGACATAGCTTTAGCTTTCTGAGTCAACTGACAGTGATGGCAGTAAAGACTTCAGCCCGTCTCTTGAACCACCTTGCAAAACGCTCGACCACACCCGAAGAACCGACGACAGAATTGTATTGAGACTCCCGCGGTCGACTTCGCCCCATGGGTGGAAAGGCGGCCATAATTGTGGTGTTTATTGGTAGTCATTTGGCCCAAAATGGAGGAGAATTATTTCAAATTATAATAATGGTGGTCATTATTTGGATCTCTAGTTAGGTCAGTTTTCATAACCTTGAGCTGGCTGAATGCTCATATACAGTAGTAATCTAAATATACAGATGAGGTACAGTGTATATGTTCACATATACAGTGTAGCAGGTACAGTAATACTACCACGTGGCTCTGATATTTGAAGTTACTCAATGAGGAAGTCATTCATCTCTGGTAGACTGAGTCAATACACCCCACCCTCACCACAGGAATAAGTGTAATTACACAGAGACTCATTTCTTTGACCAGTGAACTAATGGAAGCTCTAAATATTCCTGTTCAGGACATCCTGAATCCATCTATCCATCTATTTTAGGGGCCTTAATTATCTCCCAGACACATCCTTATTCCAGGTCATGTCCTCCAACTCTTCTTGGGGGATCCAGAGGCATTCCTTGATGGCACGGGATATTAAAGTCCCAGTATGCTTGGAGTAGATCTAGAAGGGGTGCAGAAGGAGGAACAGTGGTTGAACCCCGAGCTCTTTGAAAGGCCAAAAGACTTGAGAAGCACTATGTAAGTACAGTTCATTTACCATTTACTAAAGTGTTTTTACAGTACATGTCACATTCACCCACTGATGGCAGGAGCTACCATGCGGTGTGCCAACCTGCCCATCAAGGAGTAGTTAACATTCATACACACATTCATACACTACTGGCGCAGCCATCAGGAGCAATTTGGGGTTAAATATCTTGCCCAAGGACACATGAAGGAGCCAGGAATCGCAGTGCCGATACACTGATTACTGGAGGACCAGCTCCACTTCTTGAACCAAAGCCACCCTATATTTCACAATGTCTGAGCCCCTCACCCTATCTGAAGTTGAATCCAGACATTGTTTTTGAAGGAATCTCATTCCAGCTGATAGTATAGTTGGGATGAGAGTCAACACCTCAAAGACTGAGGCTGAGGTACTTAGCGGAAAAACAGGTGGTCACTCTGGATTGGAGGTGAGATTCTGCCTCAAGCACTTCTCTGTACTTCTTGATTACGGGTGGGAGTAAAATAGAGCATGAATTTATGAGTTGGATTAGTGTGGCATCAGCAGTTACGTAGACATTGTCGCAAATCGTCATGGACCTGAATACATAAGTCTCGACCTTGCAGTTGATCATATGACATTCTAACCCTCATCTATCGTCATGAGCTTTAGGTACTGTTGTGCCAAAAAAACAAGATTGCGCATTTGAAATGAGTTTCCTTTGTGAAAGATGGGGGAAGGAGCTCAGACATCCGTGGGGAGTTTAGAATAGAACTGCTGCTCCTTTCCATCAAAGGGGTCAGTTGAGATGGTTCAGGCATCTGATAAAGATGCTTCATGGATGCCTCCCTTAAGAGTTTTTCCGGGCAAGTATAACAGGAGGAGATCCAGAGCATGCTGCATGGATTACGTATCCCTTTGGCCTGCAAACATCTTCCCTAAGTAGATGGACAAGGTGACTCGAGACACCCTGTTAAGCCCGCTGCCACCTTGACCCTGACCTACCCTTAACTATGCAGCACAGGATGCTTATAACTATAGCGTCGTATTCATTCGCCTACTATCCAAGACCTTGTTTCCTAATAATGATTGATTTTAGCAGTTAAGAGTGTTTATACAAATGGTCTTAAACTTTACAAAGTTTCCCCAAGCGGTACTTAAGAGCAAGTGTGTGCACATGTCATTAAGTGATTCTTAAGATTGCCTGTCTGTGGTGCTGAAGGTGATGACAGATTTTAGAGTGACTTTGCATACTTAACTGTCTATAAGCTGTTTGTTCAAGGAAGCCAATTTTTTCTTTTCAATTTTTTTTTTTTTTTAATAAAAAGCACATTTCATTTGAGTAATTGATTGACATTACTCTAAAGGTCAGATTCAAACTAAAATGAAACACGAGCTCTTCCAACTATCATGAATATGCATCATTCTGTCATCTTTCTCATCCGCTTAAGAAGGTTTGGTAAAATGGATTTCACAATCTTAGTCCTAGGATGCTTTGGGGAAATGAGGTCAGATCTCTGTAACATAGATTGACTATAAACCAAGCGTTTCAATTCTCAGGTTCATCTCAGTCATCACCACAACATTCTGGTAAAAACACTGCATCACTCTAGCTGCTGCGCCAATCCACCTGTCAATCTGACACTCCATCTTATTGTCACACATGAGATGTTGTAACTCTTTCACACAGGACAGCAACTCTTTCTCATTCTGAAGAGGAAAATGCAAAATGTTCTCTGGCAGAGTACCAGGACCTCAGACTTGACAGTTCAAATCATGATTCAAAATAAACGAAAGGCTGTTTCTTTTTTGTCATATATGTGTACTGTACATATAGTCAGTATTCTTTCTGTATTAACAACAGTATATTAATTCTGTTCATTCTGCTTTTTTTTCTTTTACAGGTTTTAGTCTGTGGTATTAAAGCTTATTTGGACATTTGACTCTTCAATTAAAGTGTGCATGCTTTGTAGTAAAGGGGTTATAACAAGTAAAAACATCCATGTGACCCTTTGATTAATCTCTATGCAATCCATTAATAGTAGAATATTTGTATTTGGTACAATTTAAAGAAACAAAACAAAAGTAAATTAAAACAAACTTCCAAAATCAAACATGGAATGGTTACACAACTATTAATTTATAAGCTCAAAATACAGTCTTAGTCTAAAGGGTATTTTTTATTTAATTTTTTTAATTTAACATAACTTGACTTCATCAAACAGTAGGGTCTATTCCAGTGCAGAGTATCCATCATGTAGTGTGTTATGACCTGACAGAGCGCTAGCCAAGATGCTGACAGTCATCTGATTAAACGTGATCTCTCGGTGTGTGTGTGTGTGTGTGTGTGTGTGTGTGTGTGTGTGTGTGTGTGTGTGTGTGTGTATGAGTCAGTGCGTGAGAGAGTGAAATAGCAAACTGGGCATACAGTTGTGTCTCAGTATATGTGTACTGTGTGTACACAGTCTGTCATAGGCTACTTTTGAGGACAAAAGCTATGTTCCTAATTTGTAAAAAGCTGACTTTTGACTCATTGCATAGGGTTGAGCAAGTAGTGAGCTAGGGTAACTCTCTAGGAAATGAATGTAAGTCTATGTAATGTCCCCAAAAGTGACCATGATCTGATACGAGTGTGTTTATGTGTGGTCTAGCTGGCATCGATCATCGGTGTTTTCCACCAGGTCAATGACTTTGTCACCCGGCCAGGAACAGAGCAGGACTCAGGCCAGATGAGATACGGCCAATGACTGATGAAACAAAGACAACGCATTCACATTTCCATATAAAAAGTGTTTCAATACTCACAATGAACATATTAATCCTATTTTAGTATCTTACAGGAAGTTTCATACCACATAAAAAGTGAATGTTTTTTTCATCATTTTTCAGATCTGCATCTTACCTCACCTCAATTAAAAAATGTATCCCAGCAAATCGCACGTTGCTTACGTTATAACATTTCCTCCACATCCCAAAAAAAAAAAAAAAAAGAACTAATCTAAATCAACTGCTTTTAAGTCATCACATTATTTTTATATTTGTATCTAGTCTGATAAAACATCCAATCTACAGGAAATCCTTTCATAAACATGCACACTCTTTTTCCCCACTTTGACATTATCTCATCCACATTTTCTTCCCACTTTTTTGCATTCACCAGAATTTATATACAACACGATAATTGGATTTAACAGTGCAATTTTAACTGTTTAGTCTGATAAGTAAGCCACAAAATAAATGGACAGTTTTTTTTGTGTGTATTTCAATCACACTGTTCACATCCAAACAGAAAAACCAAGCGCTGCAAACAGTATGGTGTTCGGTGACACAGTTAGGTTAGGAAGAAAACTGCCACGACACATGGAGAACAATGAAATCTTTGAGTACCAAACAACCGATGTTTGATGCTAATTACCCTTGGTTTTTGTTGTTGTTGTTTTTTTTTCCATGAGAGAACTCTGCCGTCATTGCTGGCTTTAAGTTCTTTCATGTAGGATCCCTAAGCTCTGGATAATATGTATACATCTGTACTTATTTAGTGTAGTATGTGCATGTGGAGTTATATATTCTACCCATACACACACTGCGTACCATCTACAAATAGTGACAAACTAGCCTTACTCTAGTTTAACAGCTTTATATGACTGCTAAAATAGGGAATGCATATGTACTAAAGTGCAAGATTCCTATAAAAATAAGTTCTTGAAAGGTTAAGATGAATGAGACAGTAAATAGACAGCAGCACTGGGTAACAATTTACATTGGAAGCTCTGCAGTTTTGGGTCCATTATCATCGGTTTTATTACAGCCGGGAGAGACTCGAGGGTCTACTGTAAAACTCAAAGGTATACTCAATTATGATTAGTGTCAAGTCTTTCTTTTACAAATGGTATAAACAGATACGTTTTGTGGCATGACCTCCAGAACTTAATTCGCTTAATTGTCTGTTTTAAACAAAATAATGTTCTGTTTATATACATTATGTACTTTGCAGCTGAGATGGATCATCTTGGACTACAGTTCGGAAATGACTCCATGGATAAACACTCCTGGAGAAATAGTGTAGAAAACAGTGGAACCACTCGAGGTAGTTAGTTATCGGCGCCACGACTGCTTGTACTCCACTGCGTTCTAGTGATTTGGCTGTATTTGTAAACACACAAAAACTGCACACTGTATACAACATTACCTCCAACCATGTTATTGCACCCAAACCATTACGACATACAGCCTGTGGTATGCGGCAAATTAAGTCGTAGTGCTTTTTGGATTTCTGAAAGCTTGTAACATTGTGTGTGTGCTTTAGGGTTACGGCCGAATCGTTTACCCCCTTCGCAAGGGTCCAACTCCCACAGTGTGTGTCGCCAATGTCCCGCCGTGTCCCATAAATCCCTAAACAGGATTTGGACTCTATTCTCTACTTCAAGTTAATAGTTGACTTTTTTTTTCGGTTTACAGCAGAGGGCCTCCAAGGTCCTTGAGGGCTCCCTTTTATTTTAATCGATTGAATTTGATGTTTAAGCTAAACAGCTCCACCCTGTAGTGTGAAGCTACCGTACCACACATGAAGGCCCGAAGAAAGATGTACAGTTTTGTGGTTGGATGACGCCTTTCCAAATAAAGTTAATTACACTTTACTTACTCTATTATTATGTGTTCTATCATCACGGTTGTAATTTTCTTCACCGACAACTCCCCCTCCAACCGCACTCAGAGATTTAATCGTGAGGAACATCGACAAGAAGGTTGCGCCAACTTCTTGCTCCCCAGGTGCTAAGGTGTCTGATATATACGGATAAGACACCCCTTTACCAATAAGGTTGTCGGTTCTAATGACACTTCCAGTCACGACCTCTAAAACTCCAAACTTCAGAGAACTAGCAGATGTTTATCTCTGGTGTCATGCCTCCGCTCAACTGTGGTATGGATGCTTTTAGATGTTTTAGCCTCCACATCGGCTGCAGTCCATAAGGTTGCTTTATTATTTTAACCTATTCTGGAAACACCTAGTTTTCATCTCAATCGCCCAGACTTACATTTTAACTATCAATTTGTAATGCTTCCTCAACCTGACTATCACTCATCGCATACTACACACACATACATACACAAGGAAGCTTTTATTTCCCTATAGACCACACTACCCCCTTACAACCACCTCCTTAAGCTTATGTAAGTCTTCACAACCACATCAGTTCCTATGCCAAGAAAGTTCAATGCCAATGTTGCCAGAAAACTCATATACATACATGCTGTTCTGACTTTTTTTTTGCCTATGTATTCATCAACTCCATTTGGTGTTATTTTAGACAGTTCTTAAGAATTTCACAATTCTACCTCAAGAAGCCCTCTTTATATAACTCATTGACCAACTCCTTCCCTTCAACTGGCATCAACTGTCACCCAATGAAGTCAAGCCAGTTCCACCTCAGCTGCTATCAGTTTGCCTCCAGCTGTAAGGACCACTGCCATCTTTCAAGTGCCTAAGCGCCCTACCTCACTGACTTTGGCTACTTCCCATTCCCTTCCATCTTTGCAGTTAATGGGTGTAACTCTATGACTGAAATCTTAAAGTTAGGCAACTCTCTTCTAAGATTTGTTAAACTCTTTTTACCATTAAATATTTTCTTGACTATGGAAATGTTGAGGATGTTACTGAACTTGTACCAATGCTTATTGACCTTTCACCCCTCAGTCCACACAGTAATGGTACAAACTGGAACTAATTACGTCATGTCTAGATGATCAGCCAAGCAGCACCAGGACACAGGGCACAGTCGAGAGTCTGGGAATAAGCAGTGTAATATCTGATGACATCCCTACTTGATCAAACAACATCGAATGTTTCAGTCTTATTTTTAGTCTTCACCAGAGGCTGCTGAATTTCTGTTTGGCAGCAGGATATCATTTTAAAAGCAATTTTGATTATGTGATCATTTCTGAACTAAGCAGGGATTCTACAAAATAGGCAGCCTACAGCCAAATAACAAAGAACCCAAACTACTAGTTTCTAATTTTATCCATTTTACAGCTTTTTAATTCTCTGTGACACACTCCTCAGCGTGACCCTTTCCACACTTTAACTTCCTCAGAAAAGAGTCCTGCTGGCCTTTTCTGTGAAATTCAAAAGTATCGTTCCTGTTGTGACCAGAGACAGAGAAAACAGGTGTCCCACAAACCATTTCTCTCTCTGCGTATGGTCCCACCATCTAATCTCATTCCCTACCATACTGTGTCTCCTCTACTCCCAATTGTGTGTTTTTTGTATAGCTGTCTGTTGGTGCTTTCAGTTATTAATACACACTTTCATGCACTGAAAACTGGAATAATAAAAAGAATCATTTAGATAGTCCAGAGCGACTTCTATTATCTATAGAGTCTGGCTGTCCATCACCTTTCAAGTTGCATTAATCAATTAATAGTTACATTAGTGCTTGTGGTATCATATCCACAGAGCTCTATCAGACGTCTTTAACATCTTTCTACAACTTTATTGCTTTGCCTGATTCTCATCACTCTTATCAGCTTTGTTTCCAGGTGTGGGCAGCTGTTTTCAGAGAACACCCTGATAAACACACAACATACAAGGGTAGCAGTTAGTTGGCTAACATAGTGGAACATTTAGCAACTCGAACTCCAGATATTTCCCTCAGGAGAGTGAATATTGGCTATAATATTGTGAAGTCGAAACAAGCAAGATTCTAAATGAATGCTGATGTTGCTTTGTCTGCTAGATGAGTAAATGAGCAGTTGTGTGCTAACAAACTCATAACAACTTTATAAGGAGATACTTACGCCAATAATGTGTTTCAGATGCATTTGTGCTACCTCAAAGTGTCGACAATAACGTTATATACATTCTGTGTCTCTCTTCTCGTGAGTGTACATTTATAACATGCTGAGTGATGCATTTCAGAATCAGCTTTTAAACTTGGCATAGGAAGTCATTTCTGACCTAACAACAGCTGGAAATGAGAGCGCCGATATCAGTAGTGTGTTCCAGATGTCAGTTCATCCATCTGCCTAACACTTCCAGAGTTTTCAGAACTTAGAAATGATGATGATTGCTGCCGTCAGACACTTGATTGCTGCATTTCCATGTAGGTTGTTATTGACCTCAAATGTTTCTGTTTTCACCCCTCCTCTGACATTTCTCTTAGTGTTGCCATGAATCAAAGAAATCCCTCTTGTGTACAAGAAATATCACAATCTAATGGGCAGACTGCCATGAAACTCACAGAGCGTATTCCTACTCCTCTCAGAGTGAACTCCCTCAATGTTTGAAACGCATGAGCTCCCCTCTTGTGCCATCCTCAAGCCAAAATGTCAATTTTACACACAATACATCTCATAATCTAGTAGGCTGATTTCCAACTGCTGTAACCTTTTTTTAATTTTAGTAATCCCATGATTATTACTCTTGAACCTCTCACGATATGAACTTTTAGCCTATTACCCGCAAGGCAGCGAAATGTCAAGCTGGAAGATGTTCTTACCACTAAATGCTTTCATGTTGTTGGATGTAGAGAACAATGTGTCTTGTTTTGTGCCTCAGTCCTGTGTCTTCCTACCTGTTGCCACTTCCCCAGTGGCTCCCTTTCCTTTTTTTCTCTCTCTCTCTTTGCATGTTTGATTGTGTGAACGGAGACAAGTGCTGTGGAGTCAAAGCGGAGCTCCACCAGCTGCAACCCGTTCCATAATCAAGAGCTCTACTTATACCCAACACTGCTAGATCATAGCCTTTTTGCTCTGTTTAGTTGGTGCTTCAAGCCATCTCTCCTGCATTTATCCGGTTATTTTGTTGTGGCCTGTTTTACGTGGTCTAACCTCTGTCTCCCGGAGTCTCATCTTCTCTGTCTCCTGTTCCTCATCTCATCAGGTCTGCTTCCTTACCCCTGGACCCTTGATCTACTTTTGCTACACTCCCCCACCCCACCCTCTCCACCCCCATCGATTCCGCTCCGGACCTGTTTCCTCCAGCCTCGGGTCCTCTGATACCAAACCCAAGCTTCAACCTCTGGTTTCCAGCAACCACCCCCTCCTTCCCCATCCCACCCCCACCCCCAAGCCTGTATCTCATTCCCAACCTTCCTTGCTATAAATACATTTTCTACTTGTGCCCACTGTACTGTACACTCACCTCTTAGTGTTTGCACTTAGGTTCACCTGTTCCACCTCTGTGAAACACATAAAAATCCAGGCAACAAACTCATATCCAGCTCATATTAAAAGTGCTGACTGGGACTGATTAGAATGTCATCACCTCCTTGTTCTGAACACAGTTTGGACTCAAAGGCGACAGCACACAAGCCCAGTTATTCCACTCTTTTAAAAAACAAAAGCAACAGTAAATCACATCCTGAATGCCTGCAACAAACATTGCACTCTGGTGTGTTTTTTTTCTTTTTTATACAAAGCCATTATTATACCATATACATTCAGCATCTGGTTTCCATTTGTTTTGTATGGAGAAAATGGTGATTGTGGTTCTTGTCAGCCAAGCCCCCCCCCCCCCCCCCTTTTTTTTTGTTTCTGTATTTCTATTCAATCCACGACACAGCAGGATGAAGTGCGTGAGTGTGTGTGTGTGTGTTCAGAACGGAAGAAAAAATGACAACACTGTAATGCCTCTACACTTCTATCCTCCCTGTTTTATCCACCGCTGAGAAGAAGAACAAAAAAAAAAGCTGAGGAAACTGTGGCTAATTAATTCAACAGAGAACAAAAGCTACTTTTCATTATTAGATTTCTCTGCTTTTTTCCGTCTCCATCTGTCGATCCGCGCTGCTCTGCTATTGCCATATGAACCCAAGACTCTAACAGACGCTCAGCTGTGAGAACATATTTCAAGGCCTGTAACACAAACATGAAAAAGAGAAACAAACAATAAAAAGCCAAAACATGAATCGAGAAGAGGGGAAAAAAAAAAAAAAAAGATTGAGAGGAATAAAAAGACATGTTTCGCTAAGAGATTTATGTAACTACTCCACCTTTTTAATTACCTGTCCAAGGTCATTTTACCTCTAAAAAAAATGGTAAGCACAGAAAGAAGATCACAGTCCAATAGTTGATCTTTTCTAGCCAACCTTGGATTATGAGGGCAGTCTGGTTGATTTCAACAGTCGCCCATATCTGTTACAGTTTAACAGACCACATGCACAGTCAAGCATAACAATCATATAGGCCCGTACGAGCGACTATACAAGAAGATGCCCTGCTTCAGAGGTGAAGCTGCTCTTCAAACTAGATAATGTACATTTTCAAACACATCATCCTGCGTTCACATTTCAAGATTTCAATATCTGATTTTTTTTTTGTGATAATGTTTCCCTGGGGTAAGTGATCCATCTTAGTCAATGGATAATATTGTCCACCAGTGTTTGTCACATGTTAAACAGCTGAGAATGACCCATGTTTCCCTATGTTTAGAAGTTAATTTTTTTTTATGCTTCAAATTTTCAACAAATATGTTTTGTTTGAAACATTAATATGGCCCGGATTAAAGTTTTTGTGATATTTTTTTTGCTTTTATGACATGCTGTCGCTGTTATGTGAGGAAGAAATGAAGAGAAAGAGATGGGGGTATGTTATGCAAGAAAAGGGATGTGGTAGTTCATATTTAACTCCAGAGCCACCTTAACACTTATCTCAACATAATGAGATAAGTGTTATTAATTAACACATTGAATATCTGCTCTGTTCATTGACACTGTATTTTATTAGTTCTCCCTTGTTGCGCTCACAGTATGATGATGATGATGATGATGATGATGATGATGATGGCCTAACCCAAAAATACAAAAATCCACTTCTGCACTTCCACTTTTTCCTAATTACTAATATGAGATGTAATTCATAGACCGTAGAGATGCTAACCCTAATTTCACTATTGCTTTCAATATAGAGCATGTTGGCACTTTTAAAATCTGTTTAACAAGCCATGGCTCAAGTTTTTTTTTTTTTTCTTTTCAAGAGGCAATGTGTTGTCCATTAATCAGAAGATCATTGGTTCAATTGCCAAATCTTGCTGTCCACATATCAAAGTGTCCTTGAGAAAGATATTGACCCCCAAAATTTCTCCCGAAAGACAGTTATCTCATGTTATTCTGACTCCAGTGATTATATCAGTGTGCGTGTGTGTGTGTGTGTGTGTGTCATCATCATCAACAACAATCAGCTGTCACAATGGGGATAAGACATTGCACAATTAAAATGTAACTAAATTCATCATTATGCATCTGTTGTTTTTTGTTGTTTTTTTTTTTAGGTCTGTTTCAAATCCAGAGTTGAACGATGACTCTTTTTATCCTGTGATCTAATACTGTATGTCAGTGGTGGCAGTACTGACTGGTTGTGGTCTGACTCTGAACCAAGCCATTCAACATCAGTTACCATGGTGACCCTAACCCTAAATCCTGCTTTATAATACAAGCCCCCAGGTGAACGAAGCTAACAATGTAATCACAACACCTTGATTTTATCTCTTTTCTGCCTCTTTCCTACCTGTCTCTACTGCTTCCTATATAAAAATTCACCCTCTGTCCAGTCATTCGATTAGGGAGGATAAGATGGGGATTAGGTTAGGGGGAAAAAAATGATGATTATAGAGCTTAGTTTCTGCATTACATACTCTGGTGCATTTGGTGTTGAAACAGCATTACCCAAAGAAGGTCAGAGTGGACAAGTGGGAGAACAAAGTATCTGACTCAGATTTGAAAGAGTAGTTTGTCTTTGTCACGCTTCATTTCCCTTCTCTTTGTACCGTATCTTATCTAATAAAAAGAGTTGGTTCCCAAAATATTCACATCAGTCAGTAAAACACTCACATGGGCTGATTTTTAAAAAAAATGCATGAAAACCGACTAGCACTGGTGTATTGTACTTGTATATTTTGAAAGGAATTCCTTTGCTATTAAAATCAGCTGATTTACTGAAAACCTGTTTCTGTTTCCAATTTTCCCCAACAAACAATATAACTTCTTCCTATTTATATAACTAAAGCTCAAATCTGTTGCTAGTATGTCATGTTGACAGTGTTTGTCTAGACGTGGCCCCTACACACACACAAAAAAAAAAAAAAAAAAAGCGCAGTGGCATTAATTGCTCTGAGCCATGTTTCGAAACGCGCTCCGTTGGTTACTTTTCTTTTTGGTTTGCTTTTGTTTGTTCATGCTGGGCCAACGAGAATGAGATTTTATGCTTGACTTGCCGGGGTTTCATCAATCATTCATCGACTCTGTATTTTGTAACAGACACCATAAACGCAATATCATGGCTGAGAGAAAATCAAGAGTCAGAGAATCATTTGTCCAACGTCCACCGATGACAGAGAAATGACGTTAATGACGTGTTAGCAAACAACTCTCATCCAATTCCTATTTCTTACATACACACAAACACACAGACATGCAGTTAAATATCAATTTTCCTTTTTCTTATCTTACCAAGCACTACATCATTTGTGCTGGAATCTGAAAATTGGACTTCTGAACATGTCTGACTCCTCTGAAGAGTAAACAGGCTTTTATTGTGGCGGTGGAGGAATGGCCGGAGGAGGAGGAGGAGGCTAAACAAACAAAAGAAACAGCAAAGGGAAAAAGAAACAACCCATCATCTTCAGAGCGAGAGCTCATAAAGAAGAGCTTATATAGAACTGCAGAGGAAACACTTTCATAAGACTGTTTTATATTCTGTGGGTGTGTGCGTATGCGTGTGTGTGTGTGATTGCATTTCTTTTTATGCATCTACCTTTTTTTTTTTTTTATTTTGGTGGAAATGCTTTGGGCAGTGATGGCATTTGCAGAATGTCCTGCAGGAAGTGTGAGTGACTTCGGACAAGGGAAGGGCGAATAACTATAACAGAGTCATAGGAATGAAATAATAAGAAATGAAAGAGTGTATTTCTACAGGTGCATTCACAATTTATTATATTAGGTTTCTCTTCCTCGCACATCTTTCCGTATGCTTAATATTACCATTACACCTCCTACGCATTCACTGGAAATGATATATTTTGTTTCATCACTACTACATTACTGCTGTCATTTTCCTGTGTAAAAACATTCATTTCATTCTGTGCAATTTCAATTAAATCTTATTACAATAGCACAGGTTTATTTTTACTGCTCCGTGGATGTTTTCAGTGCACACTGTGAGTAATAATTGCACTATTTTATTTTTTTTTCATTTTATCTTCCAAATAAACCTTTTCTAACCTCGGTCCAACCATTACCCCTTGGAATTATTTTAAGCAATGCTGTCATGTTCTGAAATCTCAGCAATTACTTTAGTTTAGACAGTGTTATCGAACAATAAACCTTGGTTTTTGCTCTACTTTCCAATGTTATTTTAAATTCCAATTAGAAAAAAAAAGTTTATAGGGAATTTAACAAAAGATGTTGTAAATATTTAAACTTTTATTAGAAGATTAAAGGCAATATTCTTTTTTTTTCCTTATTGACATCAAATCTTGTAAGAAGACCAAAATCAACAATTCACCTGACAAGTATTTTGTGTGTGCGTCTGTGTTCAAAACCTCATGTGTTATTATGCGCTCTAGAACAGTGATGGTTCCAGCTTGTATAGCGCCCTAGGCAAACCCCTGTTCAGTGCCCCCC